>JAVDOI010000003.1:20507372-20689872 GCA_032191485.1 Leptoclinus maculatus | reverse complement strand
AGAGTTCCAGTGTGGAGGCAATGAGTCTGCTCTCCTGGACTGTAGAAGCTCAGGCTCAGATAGAAACACCTGCTCACCTGGCAAAGCTGTTGGACTCACCTGCTCAGGTAGAAGAGGAGCTGCAGCTTTGATCTGGTTCATTTCTGTTCTACTGAAACTCACTTTGTTCTTTTACTGACGACTCTCTTGTTTCTGTTCAGAACCTGTCAGGTTGGTGGGAGGAGACAGTCGCTGTGCAGGAACACTGGAGGTGAAACGTCAAGGAGACTGGAGACCAGTAGGCTCTAAAACAACCCTGAAGGTAGCAGCTGTTCTCTGTAGAGATCTGGACTGTGGCTCTGCTGTTTCTGCAGGAGAGTGTAACAGAGAGAAAAAGGGGTTCTTCTTCAGAGCTATGTGGAGGATCGACTCTCACTGTGTTCTGTCTGGATCTCCTCTGAGAGAGTGTTTAAGATTAGGTCCCTCTTCCTCCATCCTGGACCTCACCTGCTCAGGTAAACCCATCAGTGACATCATCTATGTGCCAATCTAATTCATATGTTTTGGTCCAGTCCCTCTCTAACTACATCCTGGGAATCTGTCTCTAAAATACTCTCTGAGGTGGCTCTATCCCTTCATGAGCCTTCACCTGTCTCTTCCTTATTCGGTGTACCATCAGATTCCCCATTGTCTGCTTTCAAACGTGACTTGTTTGCATGTTTAACTCTACTGGCTCAGCACCTGGTGTTGCTGAAGTGGAGACATGTTTCTTCATCAAGTTCAAGGCACATCTTCTGAGGTGTGGATACTTGTGTTCCATCAGTACGTCCCATAACTCTTCATTCATGCCAGGTGTTTCCCTTGATTTGATCTCAATGTAAATGTGCAGTGAGAGAATCTCTTTCTCAGCAGCAAAGCAGTCCAGGTGGAACACTGATACTATTTAGCTCTCAGTAAAGCTCTTCTGATGTTCTCATGTTGTTCCTCATAGATGTCAAGCTGCACAATGTCTTTGCCCTGATGTTTCACTTCTGTCTGCATGTGAGGAAAGTTCACAGCGTTAAAGCCTACTTGACAGCAGTTGTGTCTATTTGACTCTAAATGGACCATAATTTACTAAATGAACATCATGCTGTATTGAAGAAGACTTGAAACTAGAGATTGAGACCATAAACTCATGTTTACAATGTTTACTGAGGTAATAAATCAAGAGAGAAGTAGAGTCATTTTCTCATAGATTTCTATACAACCAGAGGAGTCGCCCCCTGGTGGACACTAGAGAGAATGCAGCTTTAACACATGAAGCTTTGACTTCACTTTACAGAACTGGAGTTTGCTTCCTGGACATTACCCAGCATGCACCAGCAAGCCAAAACTTTAAAGTGATTTGTTATTGATGGTTGTTGAAGTTGTTAAAGTGTTGTTCATCGTAGCCTACATGTAAAAGTGTTTTTGTCAGTGGCGGCTGGCCAATAGAGGGGGCGTGGCCCCACCTTGAGCGCCCCTCCTTGAGCCACAAAAAAAAAATATATACATATATATATATATGCTTTTCCTGCTCGTCCTCTCCGCCTGTCTGCATGTCTCAGCAGCGCTGGCCAATCTGCCCACAAGACCCGTTTTAGAGGAGAACTTTGGCGGAGAAACTTCAGGCCAAAGAGCTGATCCCAGATCAGCCTGACCTCACAATCAGACAGCAGACTAGCGGGAAAGGGAAGCAGTACATGCGAAGCTTCTCTAGTAGCTGTACACCAGACAGGTTTGGCTAGCTGCAGTCATGCTAATAACTTATTTAGCTTTTTAAAACAACAGGGACAGATCCAGCATGGATAGTTAGGGAGTGAGGGATGAGGAGGTAAGGAAACATGAGAACACCAGGGCACACATGGATAACTCTGTCAAGCTACAGATTAGGCAAAGTGAACATCTTTTCTTCTACATAGTTGTCCTCAGTCTCATCTGCTTAACTTGGTCATGGAGGCATCAACATTTAATAGAGATGGTAAATTAACAGTGAAAACTCATCATAGCTTAATTTAACATCAGTATTCCTAATTACACTTCATGTTTACTTCTCCTGATGTTTACCTCCTATAACAAGGTCCATAGGGGCATCTCAATAAATACACATGTTCTATTATATTATATTATATTTTATATATAGAGATATATACTGTGTATATATCTATATATGTATGTGTGTGTTTTATATTATACTGAATATTATTATATGATATATATATATATATATATATATATATATATATATATATATATATATACTGAATTCCCTGTGAGGGTGACTAAAATAAGATGTCCTGACGTGTTTATCAAAGTGTTATTTACTGCTTTTTTTCGTGTTGGAATAAATGTTAAATATTTAACTGCAAAGTATTAATGCGTGTTTGATACCTTAATGTTTTTGCATTAAATCATTCTGGGATGTTTTTTTGAAATTGATTGGATGGCCCTACCTAGAACATTTTCCACCAGCCGCCACTGTTTTTTGTGTTAAGATAAATTCTTAATGTGTGTAATTTGATGTGTTGTCACCCTCGTGTTGAATTGTATCTGGCAGGATAGGACACCTGTGTGGTTACACCGTCTTAAGACTAAGTTTCTCACAATCAGCTGGAAACCAGTCAGATGGACCGGTTGGGCTCCACTGGTCTAGACCTCGTGTCTGACCCAGTTATGTTAGCTTTTTACCATTGTGACCCATTCTACTTATGTCATATATGTACTTATGAAAACTCCTCAGTCAATGACCTGTATGTATTGAGCCAGTATTATGTTATATGTTATGAATTATTATAAATATTATTGACTTAATGTATTTTTTAATTGAATCTCTGAATGATTGTTTCATGACATCTTGTTATTTAGTGTCTGGTGTCTTTTATCTCTCTCTCTTTCATCTTCTATCATCTCTCCAGACTCTGTCAGGCTGGTGAATGGGACTAGTCTGTGCTCAGGCAGACTGGAGGTGAAGTCTAACCAGCCTAACCAGAGGTGGTCCTCAGTGTGTGAAGATGACTTTGACCAGCAGGATGCAGAGGTGGTCTGTAGGGAGCTTGGCTGTGGGGCTCCTTCAGTCCTCCAGGGGGCGCTTTATGGAGAAGTGGAGGCTCCAATGTGGACCAAAGAGTTCCAGTGTGGAGGCCATGAGTCTGCTCTCCTGGACTGTAGAAGCTCAGGCTCAGATAGAAACACCTGCTCACCTGGCAAAGCTGTTGGACTCACCTGCTCAGGTAGAAGAGGAGCTGCAGCTTTGATCTGGTTAATTTCTGTTCTACTGAAACTCACTTTGTTCTTTTACTGACGACTCTCTTGTTTCTGTTCAGAACCTGTCAGGTTGGTGGGAAGAGACAGTCGCTGTGCAGGAACACTGGAGGTGAAACGGGGAGACTGGAGACCAGTACATGGATATGACTATGACTCTGGCTATCACTATGACTATGACTGGAGCCTGAAGGTAGCAGTTGTTACCTGTAGAGATCTGGACTGTGGCTCTGCTGTTTCTATAGGACAGAGAGAGGAGTCCTCAGAGAGATCTGTGTGGAAAATCAACTCTCGCTGTGTTTACTCTGGATCTCCTCTGAGAGAGTGTTTAACATCAGGTCCCTCTTCCTCCATCCTGGACCTCACCTGCTCAGGTAAGCCCATCAGTGACATAATCTATGTGCCAATCTAATTCATATGTTTTGGTCCAGTCCCTCTCTAACTACATCCTGGGAATCTGTCTCTAAAACACTCTCTGAGGTGGCTCTATCCCTTCATGAGCCTTCACCTGTCTCTTCCTTATCCGGTGTACCATTAGATTCCCAATTGTCTGCTTTCAAACGTGACTTGTTTGCATGTTTAACTCTACTGGCTCAGCACCTGGTGTTGCTGAAGTGGAGACATGTTTCTTCATCTAGTTCAAGGCACATCTTCTGAGGTGTGGATACTTGTGTTCCATCAGTACGTCCCATAACTCTTCATTCATGCCAGGTGTTTCCCTTGATTTGATCTCAATGTAAATGTGCAGTGAGAGAATCTCTTTCTCAGCAGCAAAGCAGTCCAGGTGGAACACTGATACTATTTAGCTCTCAGTAAAGCTCTTCTGATGTTCTCATGTTGCTCCTCATAGATGTCAAGCTGCACAATGTCTTTGCCCTGATGTTTCACTTCTGTCTGCATGTGAGGAAAGTTCACAGCGTTAAAGCCTACTTGACAGCAGTTGTGTCTATTTGACTTAAAATGGACCATAATTTACTAAATGAACATCATGCTGTATTGAAGAAGACTTGAAACTAGAGATTGAGACCATAAACTCATGTTTACAATGTTTACTGAGGTAATAAATCAAGAGAGAAGTAGAGTCATTTTCTCATAGATTTCTATACAACCAGAGGAGTCGCCCCCTGATGGACACTAGAGAGAATGCAGCTTTAAGACATGAAGCTTTGACTTCACTTTACAGAACTGGAGTTTGCTTCCTGGACATTACCCAGCATGCACCAGCAAGCCAAAGCTTTAATGTGATTTGTTATTGATGGTTGTTGAAGTTGTTAAAGTGTTGTTCATCGTAGCCTACAAGTAAAAGTGTTTTTGTGTTAAGATAAATTATTAATGTGTGTAATTTGATGTGTTGTCACCCTCGTGTTGAATTGTATCTGGCAGGATAGGACACCTGTGTGGTTACACCGTTGTAGAGCAGAGCGAGCACAACAGAACCAGAATAAATAATTTCATGATTCTAGTCTAGGAATAAGCTTTTCACAATCATCTTGAAACCAGTCAGATGGACCGGTTGGGCTCCACTGGTCTAGACCTTGTGTCTGACCCAGTTATGTTAGCTTTTTACCATTTTGACCCATTCTACTTATGTCATATGTATTTATGAAAACTCCTCAGTCAATGACCTGTGTGTATTGAGCCAGTATTATGTTATATGTTATGAATTATTATAAATATTATTGACTTAATGTATTTTTTAATTGAATCTCTGAATGATTGTTTCATGACATCTTGTTATTTAGTGTCTGGTGTCTTTTATCTCTCTCTCTTTCATCTTCTATCATCTCTCCAGACTTTGTCAGGCTGGTGAATGGGACTAGTCTGTGCTCAGGCAGACTGGAGGTGAAGTCTAACCAGTCTAACCAGTCGAACCAGAGGTGGTCCTCAGTGTGTGAAGATGACTTTGACCAACAGGATGCAGAGGTGGTCTGTAGGGAGCTTGACTGTGGGGCTCCTTCAGTCCTCCAGGGGGCGCTCTATGGAGAAGTGGAGGCTCCAATGTGGACCAAAGAGTTCCAGTGTGGAGGCCATGAGTCTGCTCTCCTGGACTGTAGAAGCTCAGGCTCAGATAGAAACACCTGCTCACCTGGCAAAGCTGTTGGACTCACCTGCTCAGGTAGAAGAGGAGCTGCAGCTTTGATTTGGTTAATTTCTGTTCTACTGAAACTCACTTTGTTCTTTTACTGACAACTCTCTTGTTTCTGTTCAGAACCTGTCAGGTTGGTGGGAGGAGACAGTCGCTGTGCAGGAACACTGGAGGTGAAACATCAAGGAAACTGGAGACCAGTAGGCTCTGAAACGACCCGGAAGGTAGCAGCTGTTCTCTGTAGAGATCTGGACTGTGGCTCTGCAGTTTCTGTAGGAGAGAGAGAGGAGTTCATCGTCAGAGCTATGTGGAGGATCGACTCTCACTGTGTTCTGTCTGGATCTCCTCTGAGAGATTGTTTAACATCAGGTCCCTCTTCCTCCATACTGGACCTCACCTGCTCAGGTAAGCCCATCAGTGACATCATCTATGTGCCAATCTAATTCATATGTTCTGGTCCAGTCCCTCCCTAACTACATCCTGGGAATCTGTCTCTAAAACACTCTCTGAGGTGGCTCTATCCCTTCATGAGCCTTCACCTGTCTCTTCCTTATTCGGTGTACCATTAGATTCCCCATTGTCTGCTTTCAGACGTGACTATTTTGCATGTTTAACTCTACTGGCTCAGCACCTGGTGCTGCTGAAGTGGAGACATGTTTCTTCATCTAGTTCAAGGCACATCTTCTGAGGTGTGGATACTTGTGTTCCATCAGTACGTCCCATAACTCTTCATTCATGCCAGGTGTTTCCCTTGATTTGATCTCAATGTAAATGTGCAGTGAGAGAATCTCTTTCTCAGCAGCAAAGCTGTCCAGGTGGAACACTGATACTATTTAGCTCTCAGTAAAGCTCTTCTGATGTTCTCATGTTGCTCCTCATAGATGTCAAGCTGCACAATGTCTTTGCCCTGATGTTTCACTTCTGTCTGCATGTGAGGAAAGTTCACAGCGTTAAAGCCTACTTGACAGCAGTTGTGTCTTTTAAACATGTTTCCTTCACTGATCCTGTTGATGACATGTTCATCATAATCCTGCAGCTCTAAATCAGCTTCGTTGAACAGTAAAGGGAGATCTGTCACAAACACTGAATCCTAAAGCCACTGGTAGTCCTCTAGCTGTGCATCTTCTGCATGTAATGAAAGATTCAGAAAGTCTCACTGAATGTCAACAACAACGTTCCTCTGCTCAGCCATCTTACATCAGTGTGCAGCAGTAGGTCTCTGTGTTCAAAGCCCTTCTCCTCCAAGTGAGTCCAGAATACCGTTCTCTGTAGAGTCCTGGTCCCAACAGAACTCACAATCTTCAAGGCAACATCCCTCCCTTCTTTCATGTTGAACATCTTCCACCACAACGCTTGCTGGTGAATTCTACATGATAATGAAGGAAGTAGAGGAACATGTCTCCGTGTTAGCACAACATGATGAACCCAGTAGCACTAATCCGTCTCTAAGCTTCTGTGCACCGTTTCATAATGCAGCTCCAAAGTGCCCTACTTTGGTAAGACCACGCTCACATTGCAGACAAGACAGACGCTGTTCAGATTTTAGTAAACTAAAAAAGAATCCTCCTCCCAGTCTGACTAAATATGTTACGTTTCTGATCTTTTCATATTTGTGTTTTGAGCTAACTTAGCTAACTGGTTGATCACATGAACAGTTGTAAACTTCTCCACCTTGTCACTGACAATGAGCAGTGACCACGACTCCCAACATGCCGAGCAACAACAGGACAGAGCCAAAGACCGTTTATAAGAAGTGGACGTAGTCACTGTGACGTCATCCATTGGTTTGTGGACTACCATTTTAAAACCTCAAATTCAACATTTTGACCGTAGCCATCTTGTTTTATTGCAACAAGAAGTGACTTGAGAGGGTGAAGCTCAGTACAACCATTGCTAGGCAACCAAAGTATTACAATTAACTTTCATGAAGTGAAAACACACTAAAGCGTTAAAGTTGTAAGACGACAACACTGCGGTAGAGACCTGTCAATCACTGTGTAGCCCCGCCCTAAAGCATACCCTGCTTTATGGTCTATTTGACTCTAAATGGACCATCATTTACTAAATGAACATCATGCTGTATTGAAGAAGACTTGAAACTAGAGATTGAGACCATAAACTCATGTTTACAATGTTTACTGAGGTAATAAATCAAGAGAGAAGTAGAGTCATTTTCTCATAGACTTCTATACAACCAGAGGAGTCGCCCCCTGGTGGACATTAGAGAGAATGCAGCTTTAAGACATGAAGCTTTGACTTCACTTTACAGAACTGGAGTTTGCCTCCTGGACATTACCCAGCATGCACCAGCAAGCCAAAACTTGAATGTGATTTGTTATTCATGGTTGTTGAAGTTGTTAAAGTGTTGTTCATCGTAGCCTACATGTAAAAGTGTTTTTTGTGTTAAGATAAATTCTTAATGTGTGTAATTTGATGTGTTGTCACCCTCGTGTTGAATTGTATCTGGCAGGATAGGACACCTGTGTGGTTACACCGTCTTAAGACTAAGTTTCTCACAATCAGCTGGAAACCAGTCAGATGGACCGGTTGGGCTCCACTGGTCTAGACCTCGTGTCTGACCCAGTTATGTTAGCTTTTTACCATTTTGACCCATTCTACTTATGTCATATATGTACTTATGAAAACTCCTCAGTCAATGACCTGTATGTATTGAGCCAGTATTATGTTATATGTTATGAATTATTATAAATATTATTGACTTAATGTATTTTTTAATTGAATCTCTGAATGATTGTTTCATGACATCTTGTTATTTAGTGTCTGGTGTCTTTTATCTCTCTCTCTTTCATCTTCTATCATCTCTCCAGACTCTGTCAGGCTGGTGAATGGGACTAGTCTGTGCTCAGGCAGACTGGAGGTGAAGTCTAACCAGTCTAACCAGAGGTGGTCCTCAGTGTGTGAAGATGACTTTGACCAGCAGGATGCAGAGGTGGTCTGTAGGGAGCTTGGCTGTGGGGCTCCTTCAGTCCTCCAGGGGGCGCTTTATGGAGAAGTGGAGGCTCCAATGTGGACCAAAGAGTTCCAGTGTGGAGGCAATGAGTCTGCTCTCCTGGACTGTAGAAGCTCAGGCTCAGATAGAAACACCTGCTCACCTGGCAAAGCTGTTGGACTCACCTGCTCAGGTAGAAGAGGAGCTGCAGCTTTGATCTGGTTCATTTCTGTTCTCCTGAAACTCACTTTGTTCTTTTACTGACGACTCTCTTGTTTCTGTTCAGAACCTGTCAGGTTGGTGGGAAGAGACAGTCGCTGTGCAGGAACACTGGAGGTGAAACATCAAGGAGACTGGAGACCAGTACATGGATATGACTATGACTCTGACTATGACTATGACTATGACTGGAGCCTGAAGGTAGCAGCTGTTGCCTGTAGAGATCTGGACTGTGGCTCTGCTGTTTCTATAGGACAGAGAGAGGAGTCCTCAGAGAGACCTGTGTGGAGAATCAACTCTCTCTATGTTTACTCTGGATCTCCTCTGAGGGATTGTTTAACATCAGGTTCCTCTTCCTCCATCCTGGATCTCACCTGCTCAGGTAAGCCCATCAGTGACATCATCTATGTGCCAATCTAATTCATATGTTTTGGTCCAGTCCCTCCCTAACTACATCCTGGGAATGTGTCTATAGAACACTCTCTGAGGTGGCTCTATCCCTTCATGAGCAGGGACGTGCGGTCAGGGGAGGCAGAGCCTCACCTGCCATCATGAAAAGTAAAAAACAAATAATGATAAAATAAAATAAATAATATGTCTCTCCTGATCTGTGCTATAAATGTAATTGATGTATGATTTAAATCATTTTAAGCATTTTCATAGTCAAAATCGCTGAATTTGCGCATGTCCTGTTCAAACAGAGAGGAGACACGCGAGGTGAGGCAGCGACGTGCTGTGCCTCATCTCAGATTGCGCAATCCCTAACAAACTGGGTTGAGCGCGTGCCTTTTGCTTTCTCATTGTTTGTCACCACTGTAATATTTGTTGACACTTGTATTATATGTCCTTTCTTTCCATAGAATATGTCATGTATTTCACGTATGTGTAGAACATATTTAGTCTTGCTGATCTGACAGAAACCGCAGTGAAGAAGCACAGAGGGGAGGCAAACAGTACCTCTGCCTCAATGAAGGGGGCGTGCGAGAGCCCACGGGTCGTGTTTATGATTGTCGTGCCGTTACTCTTCTTCTACACTTCTCTTCTTCTTCTTATATTTTGCTTTGACCGCAAACATTGAAGATTAAAGATCTAAGCTTTAACAATTCTCAAAAAACAGGGAAATATGACGAAATCAACAGCAATTCAACGTCGGACAGGTAAAGTAACCTTTGATGTGTTTGTTGTTCTCTTTATGAATCGGTGGTTGTTACAGATTATCGCGGGATCTCGCGATTTTCGCGGGTGGTGCCCGCGAGCGCCCCGCTTCTGAAACACAGGTCGGTGGGGCAGTCAGTGCCTCACCAGCCACGAACCTCACCACACGTCACTGTTCATGAGCCTTCACCTGTCTTTTCCTTATCCGGTGTACCATTAGATTCCCAATTGTCTGCTTTCAAACGTGACTTGTTTGCATGTTTAACTCTACTGGCTCAGCACCTGGTGCTGCTGAAGTGGAGACATGTTTCTTCATCTAGTTGAAGGCACATCTTCTGAGGTGTGGATACTTGTGTTCCATCAGTACGTCCCATAACTCTTCATTCATGCCAGGTGTTTCCCTTGATTTGATCTCAATGTAAATGTGCAGTGAGAGAATCTCTTTCTCAGCAGCAAAGCTGTCCAGGTGGAACACTGATACTATTTAGCTCTCAGTAAAGCTCTTCTGATGTTCTCATGTTGCTCCTCATAGATGTCAAGCTGCACAATGTCTTTGCCCTGATGTTTCACTTCTGTCTGCATGTGAGGAAAGTTCACAGCGTTAAAGCCTACTTGACAGCAGTTGTGTCTTTTAAACGTGTTTCCTTCACTGATCCTGTTGATGACATGTTCATCATAATCCACCGTCTTAAGACTAAGTTTCTCACAATCAGCTTGAAACCAGTCAGATGGACCGGTTGGGCTCCACTGGTCTAGACCTCGTGTCTGACCCAGTTATGTTAGCTTTTTACCATTGTGACCCATTCTACTTATGTCATATGTATTTATGAAAACTCCTCAGTCAATGACCTGTGTGTATTTAGCCAGTATTATGTTATATGATGTGAATTATTATAAATATTATTGACTTAATGTATTTTTTAATTGAATCTCTGAATGATTGTTTCATGACATCTTGTTATTTAGTGTCTGGTGTCTTTTATCTCTCTCTCTCTTTCATCTTCTATCATCTCTCCAGACTCTGTCAGGCTGGTGAATGGGACTAGTCTGTGCTCAGGCAGACTGGAGGTGAAGTCTAACCAGTCTAACCAGCCTAACCAGAGGTGGTCCTCAGTGTGTGAAGATGACTTTGACCAGCAGGATGCAGAGGTGGTCTGTAGGGAGCTTGGCTGTGGGGCTCCTTCAGTCCTCCAGGGGGCGCTCTATGGAGAAGTGGAGGCTCCAATGTGGACCAAAGAGTTCCAGTGTGGAGGCCATGAGTCTGGTCTCCTGGACTGTAGAAGCTCAGGCTCAGATAGAAACACCTGCTCACCTGGCAAAGCTGTTGGACTCACCTGCTCAGGTAGAAGAGGAGCTGCAGCTTTGATCTGGTTCATTTCTGTTCTACTGAAACTCACTTTGTTCTTTTACTGACGACTCTCTTGTTTCTGTTCAGAACCTGTCAGGTTGGTGGGAGGAGACAGTCGCTGTGCAGGAACACTGGAGGTGAAATATCAAGGAGACTGGAGACCAGTAGATGGCTATGACCGGACCCTGAATGAAGCAGCTGTTGCCTGTAGAGATCTGGACTGTGGCTCTGCAGTTTCTGTAGGAGAGAGAGAGGAGTCCTCAGAGAGATCTGTGTGGAGGATCGACTCTCACTGTGTTCAGTCTGGATCTGCTCTGAGAGAGTGTTTATCATCAGATTCCTCTTCCTCCACCCTGGATCTCATCTGCTCAGGTAAGCCCATCAGTGACATCTATGACATCATCTCTGACAGCAGTGTTTCCAGTATGTTCCTTCCTCTGTCACAGTGACAGTCAGTGGGTTTCCATTGGACTGAACTGTAAAGTTACCCAGGACAACGACATCCTGAAGTGTAGAGAGGTGGGCTTGTTTCTGGAAGCTTCAAACCCTCCATAGACTGCTGAGCTCCACCTGAGAGGACACACCTGTCTGTCTGTCTGTCTGTCTGTCAGACCTGTGACATCACGTCCTTATTCAGGGTCCATCTTGTTCAATGGAGGGTAAATGTGAACTGTCATCATCTCTCTGTGTTTACAGACCTGCTGTTTCATTCAATCATCACCGTGTCCTCCTCAATGTACGGGGTCTCCGAGGCCCAGCAGCAGGGGGCTCCGGTGCTCAGGCGCTCCACCTTCACCATCTGCTGCTCCATACAGCCACAGTACCTAAATGGCTCCTTCCAGCTCACCTTCACCTCCTCCAACTCAGCACACAACGACACCCAGCCAGCTGTCAATCACTCTGCCCACTTCCTGTTTCCTGCTGCAGAGCCCGCCCACCAAGGAAGCTACAGCTGTGTTTATCACCTCTATGTTTTTAATCATAACTTCTCCTCTGAGAGCCGTCTGCTCTCCATCACTGTCTCAGGTAAGCTGACTGTTTACATGCAGGTTTGAAGATGATTGGTCCAAACTGACTGAAGATGATCAGCTGACCACAGAGTCCATGCATGTTGTTGTTTCTGGAATGACACTGTGACTCCTGTCATTGTGTCACACATGTCATATAGTAACCAAACCTAAACAAAGTCTATGAATGACAGCTAACAATCTACTGTAGGACAGAGCAGGTTTGGTTACCAGGATAACTCTGGTTCTCTGAGAACTGAAGCACCTTCTGACGTGACCAATCACAAAGCTCCACTGCCACCACATCAGTCATAACACCCCTGTAGTTCCTCCACCAATCAGAAGCAAGAAGGGCGGTGTGCTCCGATACCTCACTCAGAGAACCAGGGTTATCCTGGAAACCAAACGCTGAGACAGTCGTTAATGTGTTACTGTGTGTCAGTGATTGTAGATTTCAGGGTCAATGGGAGCTGTTGGACTCATGATGTCGTGTGATGTGATGACTGTCCATGTGTTTGTTCAGATCCAGTACCTCTGATCATCAAAGCGATCGTCCTGCCGCTGACTCTGCTGTTGGTGACCGTTGCCCTTTACTTCTACTGTAAGGTACTGACACACGTCTGTTGTTTAGACCAGCCACTGAAATGAAGCTCTCGCTGTGTTTAGTGAACTGAAGACAGGACTGTGCTGTCATGTCTCTCCAGGCCAGCAGGGGGCAGATGCCGTGCAGACAGAAGAACACAGAGCTGGATCATTATATCCTGGGTGTTCCTGCAGCTGAAGAAGGAGCTCAGGGAGCAGAGTACCTCCTCCAAGGAGCTCATCTCACATCCAGATGGATTTCTACCACACAACCACCATCAGCTCCCTTTGATACGCATGTTCCCTTAAACCAGAAGGCTGAATATGATATCACATTATTATAGCCTGTCTTTCTTACTCTCAACAATGTGTTGGTCTCTCCATATGTTCTGACTTCCTGTCTGTGGCTCTCAGCTCCAAGCCCATTGGTTCCTGCTGAAGACGTGAATCTTTAAAAACACCTCACAGATATAAAGTTTCATTTAAAACTAGACTTGAGAGCAGGTTTACCAGAGTCCAAGCTGAAACCAAAGACTATCAGGATCAAAGTTAATGTGATATATTAGAATAAACATGAAACATTGACATTTATCTTCTACATTCTGTAGAACGATACTCAATGTTCACAACCTGTTGTTTGTATAATGAACTTCATGACTTCACTTTAGCGCTCCTTGTGGTTCACATGACTCTGTTATTGTAGTGAGCAACATTTTGGCAGCAGGACATTTATCTAAAAGATAATCAGAATAATACAAATAGGAACAACGTCCCGCTGTGATCAGGCCCTAAAAACTCAATTTGTGATTCAGAAATGTTTACTATTTTGCTTATTGTTGTACTTAATCATTGTTGTTAATTTTGTAGTTAAGGATTTAGCTTATTTTTTATAATCAAGTATTTTGCTCACATCATAAGAATATCGTAATTATTGATTTTGCTTGTTTTTATAATTAAGGATTTTGGAAATTTCATAAGAATGTTATAATTAAGAACCGTTGCTTGAATCATAATCATTTTGCCTAATTTTGTAATTCAGAAAATTACTTATTTCATTAGAATGTTGTTTATTATTGTACTTCATTCATGTTATAATCAAGGAATTTATAATTTTTTATATAGTTAAGGATTTTGCTTATTTCATAAGAATTTAACACATTGTTGTACTTCCTACATTGACTTAATTTTGTAATGAAGAAATAAAAAAATGATAATAAAGGATTTTGCTTAAATCATGAGCGTTTCACTTGATTTTGTAATCAACGAAATTACCTTTCATTAATAAGATTTTGCTTATTTTGTACTTCATGAATTTATAATATTATGTAATTAAGGATCATAAGAATGTTGTAATTATGGATTTTTCTTATTTCATAAGTTTATTTAATTTTCTAAATAAGGATTTTGCATATTTCGTAAGAATTTAATATAATTCTGTCTATAAGGATTTTTTCTCATTTCATAAGAACTTCACACAAGTATTTTGATTACTTTTGTGCTAAAGGTATTTTGATATAAAATATCCTAACTAATCAAACAATCTGAATAAAATCTGAACACATACGTAAAATTAAACACAGATACTTGTACTGCACAGATACATGTAGTACTAATACTTTAACAAAGTACTTTAAGGGTTGTTGAACTTGGGTCCAGTCGGATCATTTCTGGACGTGGAACAGACAACATGTGACCCTTTAACAACCAAAACCAAACCTGAGCGTCTTTAGGACTTTAAACTCACATGTGCACATCTGTGTTCAAATATGTGCAAATGATCAGTTTTCATGTGTCCACACACAGAGAGATGAAATGATGAAGATCACTGTGATAAATGTATCTCCCTCCTCAGCTGTTCTTTTGTTAGTTTAGTTTACTTTGTGTTCTTTAAATATATGTGTATTTATTACTTTTGCACTTGTCTTGTCTCCGTTGTGTTGCAGCCTGTGAGTCGGGTTGTAACATGCTGTGTCAGTAGAGTAGGGTCAGGGTTTCCCCTGGTGGAAAAAAGAGCCACTGAATGCAGCTTTAAATGTTTATTTTCTCAATACAATGTACTATACAAATACAATACTATTAATAATACTTAATGATCATTAACATATTTGTCCAAAGGTTAAACTGGGAAACTGCTTCACTGAAATTAAGGAAATCTACCAGATATGACTGTTTATTCATTAAATATACTTTAATATACAAAACTAATTAGCCTGCTCTCGCTCGCTCTCTGTGTGTGTGTGTGTGTACTTTGTGGGGCCCAAAATGGTGGTCCCCACCAAGTTGTATCTTTATTCATAAGATATCATCATATTTGTTGATTATTTTTTGTATTAACAACCTGAATCTGTAGTAAAGTAAAAACTAGAATAGTATTTCCCTCTGAGTTGCAGTGGAGCAGAAGTAAAAAGTACTAGAAAATGGAAATACCTCGAAATTGTACTTAAGTACAGAACTTAAACAATGAAATGCACCCAGTTGTTTTCCACCACAGCTTATATTATAAAATAAGGTGATATATTATTGGTAAATTTACTAGAAAATCTGTGAGAACTCCATTTTTCTCCATATTTTGGAGAAAATCTGGTCGATGGTTTAGTGCGTCATCAGTACCCGACGTCTTCGCCTGCCCTCGTGATGCCTTCATGGACCGTCCCGAAGTAAAACTATTTTATACATGTACGGTATTCTTTTATCATATACACACGCACACTCTCTCACTCTCACTCACACACACACGTTGTTCAATTTTGTAATAATGTATGACTTTTATTGGTGTGACTGATAAAACAATCCTCAATTGTTTTTCAGAATCTCATAAAGCTGATTCTGATTATGTACTTGAACGCACCAGCCGGATATGCGTGACTCACGTCCGGCGGAAGTAAACAAGCCTCAGCTGACGTGGAGCTGCAGACTGTCACCAACCAGCTAGAGAAACTGGATCAACTGGAACTGAGTCGACTGTTTCTAGAGGAACATTTGTCGCTGTATATTGTTTTTGTATTTCTTTAATCTTTACCTCCCTTCGTTGAGAGACTACCGACAAACTCCAGAGCAAAATGGCGGCAGCTGCGGATGAGGCCAGCAGACCGTTCGCTGGCCTGTCGGACGTCTCCATCTCGGAGGACATCCCGGTGGAGGGAGACATCTCCGTGCCCGTCGGCCCTTCCACCAGGCGGCGGAACGACGACGAGTTCTCCACGCTGGACGAGCCCGTGCGGGAGACCATCCTGCGGGACCTGCGTGCGGTGGGTAAGAAGTTCATTCACGTGCTGTACCCGAAGAGGAGCAGCGCTCTGCTGCGGGACTGGGACCTGTGGGGCCCGCTGCTGCTCTGCGTGACGCTGGCGCTGCTGCTGCAGGGCGGAGCGGCCGACAGCCACGACCAGGGAGGACCGCAGTTCGCTGAGGTATTTATTATAATAATAACTTTATTTATATAGCACCTTCAAAATATATATACTTTAATAATCCCGTAAGGGGACATGTGTTCGCTACAGCAGCATTACGATACAGGTAAGCAATCAAAGTAACAGAGTAACAAATATAATTTATCAGTGGTGGAAAGCAACTAAGTGCATGTACTCAAGTACTTTACTTGAGTACTATTTCAAAGTACTTGTACTTTACTTGGGTATTTTATGCTACTATTATACTTCTACTCCACTAACTCTCAGAGGTAACGTCATTATAGGCTACTTCTTACTTCTAACAGTACTTTAACTTCAGTAGAGGATGTGAGTACTTCTTCCACCACTGCTATTGATGTTTATATTTCTATATTACAGCAGTTATATTCTAAAAGTTCAATTTACATTTGAGTCTATCAACAAATGATGTACCTGACAGGCTAAGAAGCTAATTTGAACTACTTTATGTTTTATATATTGTTGGGCAGACTGGATTACCACCTGGGTAAAATAAATAAAGTAGATATTTGCCCCTGAAGCCTCACATTCACTGTCAGTCTTTGTTTTCTTTTTTATTTAATTATTGCATATTTCATCAGGAAGTAACACCAGTTTCCTGTTTAGGTTTATTTTCTTTGATAATTATTAATCCCTCTCTTTGGTCTTTAAAATATCAGAATACAGAGAAAAATAAAACATCTTCAACTTGCCCAAAGTCCGAAGGTTTTCCATTTATTATTGCATAAGATAAAGAAAAGAAGAAAACCCTCCACAGTTAAGCAGCACAACCTGAAGAATGTTTGTTCTTAAATAACAAACAATGAATTGATTATCTAAATTTCTCCTCTGAATCCTCACTTACATGTTGAAATACATTTTTTTTCGTGCAGGTCTTCGTCATCGTCTGGTTCGGCTCCATCATCATCACCCTCAACTCCAAGCTGCTGGGCGGCACCATCTCCTTCTTCCAGAGCCTGTGTGTGTTGGGGTACTGCATCATGCCTCTGACGGCGGCCATGGCCGTGTGCCGGATCGTCCTGGTCGCCGGCTCGGGGACGGTCAGCTTCGCCGTGCGGCTGGTGGTGGTGACGGCCTCCTTCGGCTGGTCCACCTTCGCCTCCACGGCCTTCCTCTCCGACAGCCAGCCGGCCAACCGCAAGGCGCTGGTGGTGTACCCGGTGTTCCTCTTCTACTTCGTGATCGGGTGGATGGTCCTGACGTTCTCGCCGTCACAGTAGAAGAGAAACGAAAAGGAAGTGTTTGTTCAACGGACAAAAGATGAGGGATGGAACTCAAACAAACACCGTTTTCTGCCTTGGAACGAAGACCAATGACTACTGAAGACTGTGAGTGTTTGTGGGCCTCTGATGAAGCTTTTAGACTCATCGAACTCAAAACATAATTATTTTCAGGCAAAGCAGTGGCTCCTACTCGGATCCAGAGGAGTCCGGTGGACGCTGTGCTGCAGATGGAGAGTTAAGAAGCTGATGTTCACATTTACGAGCTTTGTGAAGCTGAAGTCCAGAGGCTTGTATATAGAAATGCTCTATGAATGTTTGAACTAACAGGGCTTCACATATTATTGTTTTCCTCCTGGTCTCTCTGGGTATGTTGGAAACCTCGTAGTGTCTTCATGACACTCTTTAATAAAACATCCTCCTCTTTCATTCTCACACTACATTCTTCATTTTTAGTCATTTAGCAGATGCTCGACTGTCGAGCTGTTAGCGAACATCTCTGGCCAAATCTAGTTCTACTTCTTGTCCTGTTCCAGCATGTTTCTTTTAGTATTTTGGGGCGTACTTTTGTTTTTTAGTAGACGGGTGACTGGTGTTGATATGCAACAAAGTTGTAGTTATTGAGCAGGGAATATTTAGGTTCATGGCTCGGTTCCTTGAAGCCCTCGGCCTCCAGAGCTCTCTAAAGCCAGTTAGCTTAGCTTAGCATAAAGACTGGAAACAGGGGGAAACAGCTAGCCTGGCTCTGTTCACACATACCAACACCTCTGAATCTCTAAATGATGACCACCTTATGTTGTTTGTTTGAAACCTGAAGCGTTGAAACTGAATTTCTTCTTTCTATTTTATGGGGGTTAATCCCCAGAAGGTGTGGACACTGAGAGCAATCTTCTCATCGGCAAGAACGGGAATAAATGTACTTCCAAAAATGTCAAACTCTTTCTTCAAGGACTGGATAAAGTCTGAAACACTTTCACCGGGTGTGTGTGTAGTTCTGGTTAAACCTCACTGTGTGTCTGCACAGGCCGACGTGTTTTTGATGTTTGTAGGTGGGTAAAGTCTTTTGCACACATGGGCAGACGGTAAAATGTTTGATGCAGAGACAATAATTTGGATTTAAGAGGTGAAAACAAAGTAGTAACTGAGCCTGATTATCAGGTTATTTCCTCTGACGCAGACATGCTGCACGTTGGCAGTCTGCTGTGCTCTCTGTGTTACGTTCTTTATTTTATGAAGTGTTTCATCAGTCAGCCTCTTGTCTGTGCTGGTCCTCAGATGTGTCGATAAGAAAATAAACTCAAGTCTCTTGGCTGCAGAAAACTAAAACCAGCGTTAAAGAAGCATTCCTGTTAGGAGAAGATTTAGGAGAGAGTTATGAGATGCATTTTAAAACAGACTAGATGGTTTGTGTGTCTTTTTCTGGAAGACAAACATCTCAACAGGTTTTAGCTTAAAGTCCCTCAGAGTTAAAGAGCGAAAGCTTCTCAACTTTTTACACCGATGTTAAAGAATCCTACAGGAAGAAATGATTTCTGTATCGACAAGAAAAAGTAAAACAATGTTTGTTGGTTTGGAGGGAGGATGACTCGATGATCTTTACCTTCGTGTTAAACCCACAGCTGAACGGTCACATTCTACTTTCATGACGTTAATGCTTCCTGCAGTTAAACGGGCATTCTGGGAAATGTAGGAAATCACTAACTGCTGGATAGAAGCGGATGCAGCAGGTTCAGGAAAAGTGGGTTCATCAAAAAAGAAAATTGTAAAACTTCATTATAGAAAATAGAGCGATGAGACTGGTTTTGTTTGTAAACGTCACGGTGATGTAAATGCTTCTACTTTCCTCATGACCTGTTCTTTATCTTCTCTAAATCACTGGGCTTTCTTTGTTGATTTCTTTTAATTCATATGTATTAGGTTTCATCAACAAATGAGAAAGATTAAATATATTTCATCAGCTGTGATTGTATGCACATATTTTTCTGTTCACTAACAGTCTGTTTTAACATCTTAATCATTTACATACGTTTGTTTTCAGGCCACAAAAACATTAAATACAATTATTAACATCCCATTTTTATTAATGCAAGCTTTGGTTCTTCACTCGATTGTTCTGGAGAATAAAACCTTTAAGATGTAAAAATATATGAAATATACAATAAAGACTGAATATTATCAAAAATGCTAAATCAACCCAACATTCATCTATGGATTATTTATTTCCCATTGCATTAATGTATTACTAAATTAAATTACATGTCCTATTAAATTCACTTATTAGATTTATTATAAAATTAACCTAATAAATCAAATCATTACAATTATTATTAAATTAAATGTCCTACTAAACTAATTACATTAAATAATTACATTTTCTATCAAACTAACTTTAAATGAAAGCTAAATGTATGTATTTAATTTTTTGTAATTTATTATAGAAAATAGATTAGAAGACTTACAGTGGTATCAATTAATCGATCACAATTACACAATATTCAGTTTGAATTTTTCTAACAGGTTTTCCCGGGTACATTATACACATATATATATATATAATATATAATATTTTAAAAGATACTTTCTTTTATTAATACAGTATCCATCACACATGTTTTATACTTTCTAAATGAAGGGAAATGTTTTTCTTTTTTTTACATTTTACGTTTTTGAATAACAATTGACGTCATCACAGAGCGACGGCTTCTGAACTGGCGCATTGTAAACAGCCAGCGATTGCAGCTCTAATATCCGTTTTAACGATAAATAAACAGGTTGTTTACATTTTAAATCACACTTAGCGGAAGTTTCCAGCAGCTTCCGGTCTTAATCTCGGATTTATCACAGAAACATCCATCCATGGTCTCAACGCGGAGCTGTTATTTTACCCGCTTTCCGCTCACTTGAAGCGGCCTCGTAAGAAGCGATGGAGGGGCTGCCTCAGCTTCCACCCGAAGTTTGGGTCTACGTGTTCAGCTACCTGTCCACGGAGGAGAAGCACACGGTCCGCGCGTGCTCCAGGCACCTGAAGAGGCTGGTGGACCACCCGGCCCTGTGGAGGGACTACACGGTGGTGCTGTCCGACCTGCGCCGCTACACCTACGGCTTCTGGGACACCCTGAACTACCGCAGGCTCACTCGCGTGGCGGTGCGACACCTGCGGCGCAAAGAGTGGCGGCGACTCGTCAAGTTCCTGCCGTCGCTCACCGCAGTGGTGTTCGTGGACGGAGGTCGGATCTACAAGGAGAAATACCTGGACAACCTGTCCCGGTTCCCGGACTTAAAGGACCTCGGGGTGCGCAACGCCACCTGGGACGAGCCGATGCTCGGGTGGGGCTTGACCGCGCAGCTGCACGAGCGGCTCACTCACCTGAGCGCGTGCAACGTGCGGTTGCCGTGCACGGTGGACTTCATCGACGCCGTGTCGCAGCTGGTAAACCTGCGGTACCTGCTGTTCCACCAGCAGGGGGAGGGCTACGGGCTGGACACCGTGAGGCCGGTGCCCTGCAGCGTCTTCCACAACCTGCTGCTGAGCCTGAAGAAGCTCAAGCACCTGTCCTGGGGCATGAGGGGGGAGCCGCCGGAGCCGCTGCCCGACGACTACCTCAGTCCACCGGACCCGGAGCATCCAGGTAAGCCGGTAACTTGATCACCTGGTGCCTCTTTGTTGCTGCATATGTTGTCCATTTACTACACAAACCCTCCTCTTCCTCCTGTAGGAGCGGCCCGGTACGGCGGCCCGGCGCTGACCAGCCTGGAGCTGGTTGATTACCCAGAAACCATCCTGCCCCATAACGCGCTGAGGAGCCTGACCTCGCTGAGGTCGCTGACTGTCCGCTACAGGTACATCAGAGAGGGCATCGAGTGCCGCCTCACGTCCTGGCTGAGTCCGCTCCAACAGCTGGAGACCCTCACCATCATCGGTGAGTCTCAAAGCTCCTCCTTTGCTCCTGCAGACGTTGTGTTTTGTTTCTTATTTAAACATTTATATCATTTGTGCTTTGTCATCTCAGGCGGTAACTCTCTCGCCGTCTACACGACCACCATCCCGTCCAGTGTGACCAGGCTGACGCTGCGAGTGGCCATAACCCTGAAGGACATGGACTCCATCGCACCGAAGGTCCCGGCGCTGGAGCACCTGGACATCGAGCAGAACCGTTCCAGCGGCAGCCTCTGCAGACGGATCCCCATGCTGTTCCCTCAGCTCAGGACGCTCAGGATACGGTGAGCCAGACGGTGAACCACGTTCAGGTTCTTAGACCAGAACCACTCCAACCAGTCACGTCAAAATAATTCAAAATATTATCCCGATTATCATCAAAATATGCTCATAACTGGATTCACTTTACCTTGCATTTTGTTTAGTAACAAAAATATTTGTATGGCCCCACAAAACTCTGAGGAGATGAGGCTTTTAAATCACTTCTTAAAACCCATTTTTAAAGACTGGCTTTTATGTGATGTCGTTGCTTTACTGCTTTTTTTATTTTTATTTTTATTTATTTTTAAATGTATTTATTCATTTTTTGTTATTATTTTTTGTGTTTTTTTTTATTTTTAATTAAAAAAAAAAATATTATTATTTTTGTGTTTTGTTTTGTTTTATTTAGTTTTTTTTATTTTCATTTTAATTCAAATATTTAGTTTGTTCTTTTTTTTGTTGGGCTTTCTGTTCTTTATTTATTGCTTTGCTTTTTCTGTCACAAAGGTGTTACATAAATAAAGTTATTATAAGACGTCTGAACCCCCTCTCCCCCTCTTTCTCAGGTTTTTCCGCAGAGAGCCGGAGAAGGACCTGCTGAGCCTCCACCGGCTGCGTCACCTGGTGCAGCTGGAGCTGCTGGTGGAGCGCTCTTTCATCCTGAGGGACTACCTCAACGGGCACCCCTGGCCCAGCCCCTGCGTCCAGGAGCTCATCAACCAGCTCAGAGAGCTGTCGGAGAACCGGATCACCGTCATCACCACGATGCGCCAGAGGAACCCGCTGCGAGAGTGCGACTGTGTGTGGGAGGGCGACTGACAGGGGGGGGGGGAACCGGGGAAGTAGATTTTTATTCCTCCTGAAGAAGAAGAAGAAGAAGACGATGGAGTCGCCACCAGAGCCGGCCAGAGGAGGTAGAAATGAAAGGTATCAAGAGAAACATTAGTGACGCGTACTGAAGGTGTTCAGACTTTAAAATCATGGATCATATTCACGCTTACAGATCCTTTAAATTAACAGCCCACACATTTATAGTTAATGACTGAAAAATGCTGTTTTCAGACACTTTGGTTGTCTGAGTTCTGAGTTTATTTTATTTATTTCACTCCACATAAGTAGCTGAGAGACTTTTTGTCACACAGTTAGTTTCTCAGTAAATGGAGCCGAACTTGAGCTTTTTATTCTTTTTGCTTTGTTGTTTAATCTCTTTCTCATGAATGTGATGTCTGTTACAGTTACAAACACAGAAAGACATCAGCAGCAGCTGTTTAGTGCAGCAGCTGGAGGACTTGTTCAGTCGATTATTCAGATAGATTATTATTTAGTTAAAGGCCTGAAGGTGAGACGGTGACGTTGGATGACTGTACGCTGAAGTAAACAAAATGAAATCATATAAAAACATTTGTTTACAAACACAATGATTTTCAATTAAAAGAGAACAATTTATCATTTAATTTGGTATTTATTTTTCTTTGTCTTTTTGTTGCGTTTATATGGAAGCCCATTCCCGCCAGCAAAAACAAAAAAAAAGATCACCAAAAAAAAAAGAAAATAATTAATTCACAAAAAAAAAAAAATTATATATATATATATATATATATATATTTTTTTTTTTTTACTTTTTCTCTGTCAGCAAAAAAAATAAATAAAAGAAGATGTTTCCAGTTGCTGTTTATTGGTCGCCACCTCAGCCACATTGGTTTCATTCTTTATACTCCAGAGCTTCAAGGGTGCGTTTGCTCAGTACAATCCATGTGAAACATCATCTGTATTTCATGTGTTGTAAAGCCACGTTTTAAAGAAGTCTTCAATGTACTCACAATCCATTCATATGTCATAGCTGCTTCTATGACTGTTGTGTTAAAGTATCTCATAATTTCGACTTTCTATAGCAACTGGAAAAATCTGGTCAGTGTTATGGTTACAGATGGATGCACCAAAAGTTTTTCTTTTTTTTTTGCTGGTGGAAAAAAAGTAAAATAAAAAAAAATAAAAAATTATTAGAATTATTATTATTTATTTTGTGGGTGGATTTTTTTTTTTGTGAATTACATTTTTTTTTTTTTGAAGTTACTATTTTTTTTTTTCGTGATCTTATTCTTTTTTTTTGCTGGCGGGAATGGGCTTCCATACATTCATATATTTTTGTTCACTGAGTTTATTTTCATGTCTGTGTTTTGGTAAATTAGATCAAATAATCTCCGCTTATTAAAGATGATTCTCTTCTTTAGCATAAAGAGGTTTCATTCACTATTAACAGAATGTGCATCAAAGGATCTGAGCCAAAGAAACACAAGAGGTCAACTTAACGAAGGCTTTGATGAAGTTACAAAGAATAAATCTGATCCAATAAAACCATAAATAAAAGCTGATCGGACCTTTTCAGAAATTTGAACAATGAACTAAAACAAAAGTAGTGAAATGCTACCAGGGCAGCACTGATGACTCAAAGAAGTATAAAGTACAACTTATTTATTTTATTTAACCCTCATTTAGTCCCGTTGAGATTTAAAAACATCTTTCAGGTTCACATGAAAACACAAATATTCTATATTAAAAAGTTAAATACATTATTCATAAAAAGATAAGTACAAGTTAACGGTCCAAAAATATTAGTAAACATTAACTTTCTCCTGAAACTCAAATTCAACATCAAGTGTATAAAACGTCTGCGTTCTAAATTCTACACCTTTTAAGTCTTTATTATCTTGAGGAAGTTTCTCTTTACTTTGAGATACTAGCTCATTAATATTTAAATAGTTTTATAATTAAAATGTCAGTTTTGGTCAGAATTAAGGATTAAAGATTAGATTTGGGAAACGTGAATCCAGTGTTTCTCAACATGCGAGTTCAACTGATTTATTAGTGATGCTGAGTTTTCAATAACTCAAAGAATGAAACGTACAAATTTATTTGTAAACGAAGTACTGAAGTGTTTTCTTTATTTATAATAAAAAACAAGTTTCAGTTGATTTGTTGGTAGTTTCACGACCGTTGTGTTCTAAAGCAGAAATAAATAACCAGTCAGCAGATTGTTGACAGATTTTCAGAGTTTTCAGCCGTCTGCACGTCTCACTTTCATTCATTCATTCCATTAAACTCAAACATCAACAGTCACACAAAAGTAAATTCAAAGACCAACATTCAGCTCTAATTTGCTTCAACAGGAACGCACCAAAAAGGACTTTTTTTACTTCCTGAGTTTAGTTCCTGGAAAGTTTTTTGTCCAAAAAGTTTCCCGATTATTAACTGAAATGTAGATCTCTCTGCAGAGAGGAAACGGTAAGAAAAGGACTCGACAAGGACTCGTAGAAGTCGAATAATCCAGCAGGTCGTTCCTCAGAACTCCAGCAGGAGCGTCAGCGGCTCTTCACAGTTCAGCACCATCTCCTGCCTCTGTCCGTAGACGCCCTGCTCCACCACCGCGCCCGCCTTCGTGCACTTGGCCGAGCCGGACATGAACTCCCTGCAGGCGGCCACCAGGCTGGAGAAGAGCTGGGCGCCCCGCCACAGCTCACAGCCGCCCCTGTGCTGCACCCTCCTCCTCCTGGGCACCGGCTCGCCGAGCAGGGAGTCCTGGGGGATAAATAAGACGCTCCCCGGGAGGTCGAGGACGCACACCGAGTGGCCCGAGTCCTTCCGGAAAAGTTTGGTGGTCATCAGACTGTTGGCTGTTGTGGAGATCACAGGAAATTATATATATATATATATATATATATATATATATATATATATATATATATATATATATATATATATATATATATATATATATATATATATATATATATATATATATATACAGTATATATTTAAAGTCTCGTCCATGTTTAGACTGCAAAGACGTTTATCATTTGAATTTATTGGATGATAGCCTCTTGAAATGTAGCAGATGTAGAATCAAATACAAACACACAGAGAAAAACATCTTTACAGGATAAAATAAACGCTGCACATCCCATGTGAGGAGGAGCATTAACCAGATTATTATTATTATTATTAATAAAACACATCTCACCCATCTCGTAAGCGACGTCCTCGGTGGCTCCGTGGAGGAAACACACGTACACAACCATCCCCTCCTGGATCTGAAGGACACACACACGTCGTTTACTGGAGAGACATCGGAGCTACGAGTGTTTTCTACTTCAAACATCTTAAAGTTCAGACTTTAACAATACAACAAAGGCATCAAGGCCAGTGATGTCATCATTCACGAGAGACAACATTCATTATTGGCTTCTTTATGCGACGTAGTTTTTGTGTGATCTCTGTAAATGTTTAACTAAACATCATGTTAGCAGCCACTGGATGTTTGTATGCAAACGTTTAGCGCGTTAGCATGATGGTTAATGGTACAATGAGTTTATTTATATAAATAGAATAAAATAAAATCTTAAAAATAAAATTGAAAATGTATTTAAGAAATAAAATAAAAAATAATCTAACAAATAAAATAAAAAAATATTTAACAAATAGTTAAATGAAGTAAAAGTGTATCTAAAAAATAAGTACAAATAAATAAAATAAATAGATAAATAAAATGAAAATTAATTTAAAAAAATAAAACAATTAATTAAAGTTGAGACGGTGAAACAATGATATAATACAATCTGTATGATTCAATGAGTGAGTTTCCAAAGTGAAATAATATAACCAGTACATAATAATAATATGTCAACGTTCAATGCTCACGTTAGCATTTAGTATTATTCTACATTTAACATTAGTAAAAGGCCGTCTGGTGGTCAAGAACCAGTTCAAGCACAACGTCCCCAATTCGACTCCAGTCAGGGTTTTTGTTTTATGTCTGAATCTCTACCTTCACGATCAGATGCGTCTGGAATGTGATCCTTATCTTTGGATGAAAAGTCAAGAGGATCAACAAGATTCATCCTCTGAGGATCATGAATGTGTGAAGCAGATTCCATGGAAGTCCATCCAGACAAAACAAACAACAGAAGGAACCTTCAGACCCACCTCGGCCCACTGAGCGTCGGCTCCGTCCAGCGCTGGTCTGATCTTCACCTTCGCCTGACTGCACTGCTGGATGACGGTCCGGGCCTGAAGCCTCCTGGGCCTCAAAAACAGAGCACAGCTGCTCATACACAAGTATTCAGCCGTCAATACTTACACAGGAATACTACAACTACTACTACTAATACCATGAAGACACATCAATTAACTAAATAGTTCAGTATTTGTCATAAACTGTATATAAAAAGGGGATGTTGGTTTGTGGACTGATGTTTTGAAGCATTTTAGCCGTCGCCATCTTGTTTTTTTTGCAACCAGTGAACAAGAAGTGACCATATCTGGACTGAGGAGGAGTGACGTAGAGACGCGGTATACGTCTCTGGTAGAGACCCGTCAATCACTGTGTAGCCCCGCCCTAAAGCATACCCTGCTTTATGGTCTGTTTGACTCTAAATGGACCATAATTTACTAAATGAACATCATGCTGTATTGAAGAAGACTTGAAACTAGAGATTGAGACCATAAACTCATGTTTACAATGTTTACTGAGGTAATAAATCAAGAGAGAAGTAGAGTCATTTTCTCATAGACTTCTATACAACCAGAGGAGTCGCCCCCTGGTGGACACTAGAGAGAATGCAGCTTTAAGACACTTATCAGAACCGGAGGTTGCCGCCTGGTATTTGTACGTACCCGTCTACCTCAGGAAGAGGATTAGCTGGCTGTACCGGGGCAGAGCCAGCGATGGTGAAGACGGGCCAGGGTTTGGTGCTCGGGGCCACCACAGGCTCCAGGCCTCCGCCGGAGCTCCTCTTGGCCGAAGACGCTGCCTCCGGGTCTCTCTTTCTCCTCACCGGGCGCTGGACGCCGCCACGGCTCCGGGTTCGGTTCTGGGTCGTCGGCCCTCTGCTTTGACTTGGCGGCTGACTTTGCTCGCTCGGGGCTTGTGCTGGGAGCTCAGGTGGAGGATGTGACTCGGAGAGAGGTTTGGTTTTGTCCTGGACTTTGACAAAGTGATGAGTTCTGGCGCTGCCCCGAGGGCCACTCGTCTCTTTCTTGTCCTGAAGCCGTGTCTGGTCCTCCTGAACCCGGATGCTGCTTTGGCTCTCGGTGACGTCACACTGTGGAGGCGTCCCACCCTTGATGGACAAGAGTCTGGCCACAAAGGAGGAGTTAAGAGTCCCTCGCTGGAGGATTATGGGAGTTCTGGGCTGGAAGTTGATGGGAGTTCTTAGATGGAGGAGGATGGGGATTCTGGGCTGAGGACTGATGGGAGTCACGGGCTGGGGGGGCAAAGGGTCCTCCTGGGAATCAGATGAGAGACACAAAGTGAGTTTAGAGTGTTTGTCTTTTTCAAAACAGTGTGTGAAGGGAACAGGATCTGAGATATCCTGAGATGTCCTGATCCTCTATAAGACCTCCATCAGTAAAGAGACCATCAGAGAGAAGATGGTCTATTTCTATATCGTTATCCTTAATGCTCGTCATCCAGTGCATGATGATGTCCCATTTCCTCACTGAGGATTCCCTCGCAAGTGAAGGAAACGAAGATGCGGAATAAGGAAATGGGGACGAACATGCGGTTTACTGTTCACAACCCCCGACATCACCTGTCGCTGCTGCTTCACATTAAAAAAATGCACGACTGGCGAAACACGGGGAGGCTTTAATTGTGAAAAAGCAACAGGAAACGCGACACATCGACTGCGATCGTTCATATTTAAGGATTTACAGTTAGTGTGAATCGTGTCGTCCTGCTCGTCCGGAGCTGAGAAACCTACCACTCTGTCCTCTGAAGTCGTCTCCGGCTGCCGCTCTTCATCATCAACTTCACCACCACCATCATCATCCTCGTCATCCTCGCTGTAATCGTCGCCGTCCTTCCCGCTGTCAGGACGCACACAGAGAAACAGGAAGAGGAAGAACACAACGATATTCAATATATGAACTGTTCCCTAAAGCTGCTGCTGACACTGTTATACGGCAGTTGTTGCAGACATTAATACTCCAAGTACTTCATCTACTACTACTTCTACTACTGCTTCTTGTTCTTGAACAGGAAGCCACTCACCTGTCTACGTCATCAGGTATCTGTGGTGATGTCAGCGCCTCCAGAGGAGACTCTCTGGGCTCTGATTGGTGGACTGGTTTCTTCCTCCTGCTGCACTGCGAGCAGCTGTTGATCCACTGCAGCACATCTGTCCTCATGGTTTTCCAGAAGTACCTGATATCATGATGTCATGTTGTAGAAATTAAAACAACTGCAGAATATTCAACATTTGCACCTCCAGTCAGACTTTGTTTTGTTTTCAAAATATCTTAAAAAGTGTCTCCGAAGCTTCCTTTATATAAGATCTGTGGCACTCCACTTCACTTCCAGATGTGATAAAACTTTATCAACACTACACAGGATCAAACTTTGGTTGCAAGAAAGTCAAAACTGGTGGAGATCGTATTTTTTGAATATCAAAGATTCTTCGTTCGGGTAAATATATATATATATATTATTCATTTGATTACTGTACAACATTCAGCAACTGTTATTATTAATACATTTTGCATATTTAATCTAAGGTTTCGACTCAACCAGTGAGGCTAAAAATACACAAACCTCCCGCTCACCTTTCGTTGAGCAGTCTGAGACACTTGTTGACGTCGAGGTGGTTCAGCTCGTTGTGATAATCCGTCATGGCGGCTTCCACTCGCTGCCTGCTCCTCAGAACCAAACGCACCCGGTCGCCCCTCACGATGTGCAGCTCGTCGTCTATGAGGCCAGAGACGTTGTTCAGATGTTCATTTACTAAATGAACATCATGCTGTATTGAAGAAGACTTGAAACTAGAGATTGAGACCATAAACTCATGTTTACAATGTTTACTGAGGTAATAAATCAAGAGAGAAGTAGAGTCATTTTCTCATAGACTTCTATACAACCAGAGGAGTCGCCCCCTGGTGGACATTAGAGAGAATGCAGCTTTAAGGCAAAGATTCCTTCAACTCATTTGCTTTGATTATTTAGCTGTAAATAAATGACTTTGTTATCAAACAAACCTGTGAGTCTCATGTTTATGTCTCAGTCTATGAGACACACAAGTTTTTCTTATTCCTTCTGTCAGAGTTTAAGCTCCACCACGAACTATATAGACACCATAGAGTTTAGTTCAGCCTTACTTTGGTACAAAAGATACCATAGAGAAACTTACTGACCTGTAATTTATTCCTAATGTGTTAAAGGTTCTGGTTCTTACAAACCTTTGATGGCAAACTGCTTGCAGAACCTCCTGAAGGTGTTCTTCTCCACGTAGCTCAGTCCAGGAGGATACGTGCGTTTGCTCAGGTAGAGCTCCACGGCATCGTACTTGGCAAAATAGGCCTGAAAGAAAAGAGAAAGAGATGCAGGCAGTGCAAAGCATTACATTGACACCTTTTTTGTTGGTTCTGATACATATAATATTTTGTTAAACCCTCCATAATCCCCCCAGCTAGAACATACCTCCTCCCCTGCAGGCTGAGTCGTTCCTCTGGACGACGTCTGTGGAGGAAAGACACAACTCAAGCTTTTAAAACAGATAGCGGAGGAGCACATCTACCGCTCTTCCGTCATCTCACTGATCCCGACTGAACAGAAAGTAACTTCCGAGCCTCACCGCTGAGTCGCCGTGGACCAGGAGCGTGGGCACGGCGTCCGGGTGCACGGTGACCTTCTCCCCGCTGCGGTCGAAGCAGTCCTCGGTGAAGTGGGTCGAACAAACGGACGACCCGAGACGAGGGTGCCAGTTGGGACGGCCGACGGCCTTCAGCCACTGAGCCAGCAGGGCGAGGTTGTCAAGAGGAAACCTGGAGGTAAAGACGGACGGATGGAAGAACACAGATGAAGTAATACAGCGACAAATCCCCCAAATGTCCCTCTTCTGTCTCTCTGAGGCGTCTGGTAGTTGTAGTCATGGTTTGTTTTTGACACAACATACACATGTAGAAGCATGTACGACGGGTTATTGGAGTACCGGCACTTTTTAAAATGTATTTTCCACTTAAAACATTCCTTTTAATGTGTAGAAACGTGCTCCTACTTATGGAAGGTGAGGCCCAGGCCTCTCTCCACCGGCCCGCAGCAGTTGGTGCAGGTGGAGACGCTGCAGCGGAGCCACTTCCTCTTGGTTCTGTTGAGGCAGGTGTGGCAGCTGGAGATCCAGCGGGCCAGGTCGCGGGTCATGCTGGCCCAGTAGAAGTGCTTGGTGATCATCCGCTGGCAGATGCCCTGGCCGTAGTGACCCTGGTTGTCGTGGACCTGCTGCAGGATCGAGTTCACCTGAGAACCGGAAAAAAAGGGCAGCGCGGTTAGGTGTTGATTTCTGAGATTCAAAACAGGAAAGAGGGTCATTAGTTCCTGGTTTTATGCTCCAGGTTTCTTTAACTTTAGGATGCTTGTACAGGATTAATTCAGGATGCAGACCTCCTCTCTGCTGCGTGGCACTCTGAGAGGAGGAGAGACTCGCGTGTACATCAGCACTCCATCTGAAACAGCAGAGAAAGGTTTCTGAAGGTGCTATCATAAAGGATAAAACCAGTGATTGTGTCTTTCCACTCACCTTTTAGGCCGAAGCGCTTGGCCATCCTTTTCAAACCGCCTCTGGCAGTCTTGCTCTGCATCGGTAAGACTCTGTGGCTCAGATACCTGCAACATAAAAACATTTCAACACACGATCAGCTAAATCAAACACGTGGTGGTCTGGGGATCTACCTGGCGATCTGGTTGTAAGCCTTGAAGCTGGGCTCGATGACGGTCTTCCTCCTCTTGAGCTCCATCACCACGGTCTGGACCTCCCCGGAGTCCGGATCAGGACCCGGGAGGCAGTACTGGTGCTCCTGCAGCTCCACGGGGGCTTCGGAGGGATCGAAGGCCGGCTCAGAGGGGTCCGTGGTTTCTGCAGCAGCTGTGGAGAGGAGGTCCTCCAGGGTGCCGGACTGGAGGAAGTCCTCGTCTGAAGGGACCGGAACCTGAAGAGCCAAGAAGGATGAAGGAAGTCAAAAATATAAATAATAATAAAATAGTATATTGAGAGCATGAATTATTGATATTGGCAGGAGTGATTAGTTTAAAAGGGACCAAACAAAGATAATTTGAGGTTTTAGATCTAAAGGTTGTGAGGCATTGATTTAAACCTCTGCATCCTCCTGAAAACATGTTTTTGCGGTTATTGTCTGCATTTTGTTTTTAATGGCCTTCCGTCTTCAGCATGCTGCACAGTCACACATGTATTCATCTGGCACGCTGTGCAGACGCCATCTCTTACTGCCTACTTATTGTGTGTGTGTGTGTGTGTGTGTGTGTGTGGTCCTGCATTGCGTCACCTCGTCCTCCTGCAGCGCCACTGACATGACGGTCGGTACGGCGTCCGGCGACAGAGTCGGCTGGCCCTCCTCGCTCAGCGAGAAGCAGGGCGGCTCAAAGTGTCTGGAGCAGAGGCAGGAGTTAGTGCGGAGCGAGCCCTCGTCCCTCTGAGACACCACCAGCCACCTTCTCCTTCGCTCTTTGTCCTTCGGAAACCTGCAGGACAGAGTTCTGTCTTTTTAAAGCTGAGACAAAGCTGAACAAGAGGAAAGTCTGCCTGTGGAGCACCACAAGGCTCCATCTTAGGTCCTATTTCATTCTCATTAAATACACTTCCTACACTTGCTAACTGTGGGCTAACTTTGCAACTGAGCCTAATTAGACTACAGTTTATTTAGACCGATGCAAACTGAGCCAATAAGCCTGACAATGTAGAGCTAATAAACGGAAGATACACCCAGGTAATAAATCACACAAAACTTTACAATAAAAGTATCATTTTTTTTGTTTTCAACAGCTTTTGTAACTGTGTGGCGTCCGACCTGTGGAAGCTGAGCTGAGGGTAAACGTAGCTGGAGGCATCGCAGCCGTAAGCCAGGCAGAACTGGACGCGCGGGGCCGGCGGCTCGGGGGGAGTTCGGCTCTGACAGACGGCACAAGCTTGGATCCAGGTCTTCACGGCCTCCGTCACTCCGACCCAGTAGTACATCAGCTGGACGGGACAGAGGAACGTACGTGTGTGTGTGTGAATCCCTTTAAAATGTTCTATTTGGATCAACACCATCTCATCTGAACTCACCATTATCTCCTTTATTACGCGGACCCGGCCGGCGTGCTTGTTGTGGTCATGGTACCGGACCAGGATCTCCCTCACCTCCTCGTCGCTCCTCACAACGCGGAGGAGGCGACCTCGATAGAAGCGCAACAGACATCCATCTGCAGGAAGGGAGTACATTTCAGGGTCAGGTATACTGTATTCAAGTATTTAGATACTTTTACTTTGATATCTCCATTTCCATTATCAGATACTTCTACAACATTCCATGTATTCAGTAGCTTTAGTTACTTTGCATATTCGTATTATTAATACAAAATATAAATGAACTAATAAATGATGATGTGTTGTTTTAGGTTAAGCTACATTCATAACTATAATAATAAGTAATATAATCTATTATTTTTGGTACTTTAAGTACATTTTGATGCTAATACTTTTGTACTTAAAAGATGTTAAATGAAGGACTTTTACTTGTAACAGAGTTTTTTTGTAAATTACTTTTATTTAAATAAAATGTCTCAAAACTTCTTCCAACACTGGTAGTGAGTGAGTATTTCATGTTTTTTGTTACTTTCTATAAAATACTTTATTTTTACCATTTTGTCAGTCACTACAAAAATTGCCTTCCGTCCAGTGAGTTTATATTTTAAACATTCTTCCTCATATAATGGTACATTTCTACTTGGTATAGATATTTCTACGTCCTAGAGTATATATTTCTACTTCGTTTGCTCTGAACTCAGTTGAACTTCACAGTGTTAGCGTACATGTCCAGATGTGTCATTCTTATTGTGCAGAAGAAGAATTCACCCAAAGATAACTGTGACTGTGTTGTATGAGAATGTTCCAGCATCAAGGCCGTCGGGCCGCTTGTTGTTCGTTGTTGTTCATTGTTGTTCATTGTTGTTCATTGTTGTTCCTGTCGGTCTGAGACCAGAATGTCTGTAACGTGTCCTTTAAGTATGCGTAGATATTTAAATACCTTTATAGATGAAGTGCTTGCTGGCAGCTCTGGTTACTTTCTTTGAGCTCTTTGATGATTCGACGGGAAACGTTCCTGCTCGCATGAACAACTCCACACGATTTAATAAGTCAAAGGACGGCATCTGTGAGGAGAGAGAGAGAGAGATAGAGAGATAGATAGAGATAGAAAGAGAGAGGAGAGGGAGAGAGAGAGAGAGAGATAGACAGGAGAGGAGAGGGGAGAGAGAGAGAGACAGAGAGAGAGAGAGAGAGAGAGAGAGAGAGAGACAGAAAGAGAGAGGAGAGGGGAGATAGAGACAGAGAGAGATAGAAAGAGAGAGGAGAGGAGAGGAGAGGGAGAGAGAGAGACAGACAGAAAGAAAGAGAGAGGAGAGGGAGAGAGAGACAGAGAGAGAGACAGAAAGAGAAAGAGAGGAGAGGGAGAGAGAGACAGACACAGAAAGGGAGAGGAGAGGGAGAGAGAGACAGAGAGAGAGACAGAAAGAGAGAGAGAGGAGAGGGAGAGAGAGACAGACAGACAGAAAGAGAGAGGAGAGGGAGAGAGAGAGAGAGAGAGATAGAAAGAGAGAGGAGAGGAGAGGAGAGAGAGAGAACTCTGTGACTCAAATCAACACAAAACAGTCAATGTGATCTGAAGCTTCAAAGTCTTTGTATCGATTAACAGTTTAGGAAAATAACTGAACAGTTTTGGTATTGTTTGATTTTTTTCACAAATGTCAAAGTGATAATTAATAAGCAAAATACCACATTTATTTTTAACTTTTATACATTTAATATTGAAAACCTTGAGATATTTCTATAATTAGTTTTAATCCCTTTTAGTTCCTCATCAGCATGTTATTGATCACAGCACAAACAAAATGATCAGTTGGTGGTTTTTTAATTATTAAATAAAAATGCATTTCTTGCTGTTAATAAACTGAATTTTGGACATTAAATTAGTAAAAAATAAGCTGGTTTAAGACATTAGTCTTGTTATCACTTTGTTTGTCACGTGATGGACGTTATTGTGATTATTGTTGACAATTTATAAGCAATTAATCGATTAATTGGGAAAATAAACAACTAGATAGATTTATTGATTAAATTATATCGATCTAGGTGAAATAAAACCCGAACAGACAAACACAGACCATCACCACGACTCTGATCCCACAACACATAACGATTAATCTCGTTTTCATTTAACAAATCTATCATTTAAATGTAAGTTTTTGAAAAACCGTGTCCCACCTCAGAACATCTTTCGTCCGGTAAACACAAATCCTCGTTACACCGTCATCAACTTTCAGCCCAAACTCAACTTTTAACGCGTTACTTTTCCACTCAACCGTTCACATAAACGAGCTAAATAGTTACTACTTCGTCTAAATGTAGAAATACATTCTGCAAAGTGTTACATTTCAGGTCAAACTAGAAGCTAAATGTGGCGTTTGGTGGTTCGCATATTTAAGCTAGCGGCAGCAACCTTGTTCTTTCCGGTATGGAACATTTCAAAATAAATGTTTGCGTTTAGCTAGTAACTTTTTGGGGAAAATATCTTAAGCTATGTTCAAATATATAAATTAATTGATACAAGATTTTGAAGTACTGTATAGCACATGTTTGTTGTTTATTGTGTAAGAAGATTTGTAATCCTGTCACATTTTTTTCCAAATAAATAAAGATTTGTTGATTGAATCTATTTTTATTTTACATATTTTTTTATATAGAAATAATTTTTTATGTTTAATATTATTATTCTAACTATTTTTCTTAATTTTCTCTATTTATGTTTACTTATTTCCGTCTTTGTTCAGCTGAAACAACTACATTTGAGCCTCTGGCGATCATTAAAGACGTATTTGATCTTAATTTAAGCATTTTGAACGTGGTCGTCATTTTACAACAAAAAATCAAATCAAATGAAACGTTCACAACTTAAATTGTCATTATCTGAAAGGTTTTAGCAGTAGGTTAAATTATTGGTTATATAAAGATAAATAAATCACAGAAATTATTTTTCTATTCAATGTTCATGTTTACAATGATTATTTTGTTCCTGTACAAAGAGGGCCTTATGGAACAACGTGGTTCTACTCATGAGACACATAGACCGCTCAGAACGATTGCCAAAAAATGTTTAGGTCTTTAAAAAGAAAAACAACCGTTACAATATATGCCCTTATTTTCGTCCTTTTATTTTGGCAGCAAAAACGATTAACCGGAAGTAGCATTGCTCCCACTTGCCGCTGACTTGACAGAGAAACAGGTTTGACGCAGGTTGTAAAAGCTGCTGTAACCCAAGTTTACTGAGTGCTGTTTGTTTCCGGTCCCTGAAACGCAGCCGAGTGCCCCCTGCTGGTCCGGAGGAGACTTCACATCCTGCATCACTGTGGCTCACAGAGGACAAATTAAACTACTAAGAAGTATTCTGATGTAGAAGAAGAAAGTAGCATGAAATGAACATCAAATGTCTACCGAAGTGCTTGAGTAAATGCACTAAACTACATTCCACCACTGTTATTATTTACTGAATTAGATGAAGCTGAAGATTTAGAATGTTCCTAAATCCCTCATGTAATGATTTCCCTCTATATTTTAATCCCTTCTGTTTGGGTCGATTGTAAAATATTGTATGCTGGAGCATTACGTTTTCTCCTTCACTTGAACCCTGTAAAACAGCAGCAGACCCCTATGTTCCTCCTCTACTGAATTTAACAGATGACACGATGCATTGCAGGTACTGTGGAGTTTAAAAACATTTTGTGGGCTTGTGAAAACTCCAAATCATCGAGTTTTGACGTCATTATGCACATTTGAGACTTTTGTATTCTATTTACTGCCGTCTGTTGTGGTTACACAAACAACTGTGACATATTCCAATGTAATCTAGAAAGACATAAATGCATGAATCAAATATCAACACATAACGTTTGTTTGTGGCCTTGTTGGTGGATATTCAGACATGAATTTAAGAGACAGTCTTGAGCTCGACTCCTCAGAAGTCCATCAGATGTGTGTACGGTCCGTTGGTGTCGAGCTTCAGCACTTGTCTGTTTCCGTACGTCCCGTGTTTCACCGTCACTTCGGCCGAAGCGGCCGCCAGCTCCTCCTCGCACAGCGAGACGAAGGCGCCATAGAGCCGCCGGCCGTCCTCTTTGCCGATGTTGTCGTGGTACTGCATGGCTCGACCTTTGACCTTCCCGCCCAGCGTGGCCTGAGGGACGATCAGCAGGCTGCCGGGGAGCTCCGACACCGAGACCGTCTTCCCCGAGTCGGACTCACACAGCCGGACGTTCAACAGCGTGGACACTGGAGGGGAGGACGAGATATTCACACCTCAGAATGAGGGATGTACAACCACGGTGTCATGGTGCAAAACAACACACAGTCAGAGCCCCCCGGTACTGGAGCAGTCTCCTTATTATTATATACAACTAACCACCTTTAAAGATAAACTAAAGAGACGGCTAAAAGATAAATATGGGCAACGTGTAGATATAATATTAATGTACCACACTGATCCAGATGTGGAGACTTTATGTTATTATAATATGCAGGTCAAAGGTTAAACGTCACTGACCCATCTTGGGCAGGATGTCGTCCGTGGCTCCTTTAAAGAAGCAGATATAAATCACCATTCCTCTGTCGATCTGAAACAAGAAGCATCATCAGAGACGTGGACCAATGAGCAGCCAGCGTTCACGTAAGATGTCCCTTTAATTTAGATGTCCCTGTAGATTTCACCATGAGTCACCATTAGATAATGCCTCATTTGCATATTTAAACATAACATTACAGAAAACTTGTAATATATAAAATGATTGTCTTAATGTGAGTAATGAACTGGTGAAGTTTCATTATGACATCTGTTAGTTAAAGTCTCCCCTTAATTGGTACAAATACTGTTTGTCAAATTGAATCTGATTGATAAAAATGAAAACTGGAGATTACATTTGATATAAACTTTATGAAATTACAGATTCACTTGGAAACAGAGCTGTCCTTTTCCTTCAGTTTAAAAGTTAAAATAACATTATTTAAAATGTAAAAAGCAAAAGTAAAGCACTTAGTACCTTCTATGAATACAAATGTTGCTTGATAATATTAATATTAATAATATTTCATAGTTTCCCTGCTCTCAAAATGTGCTTCATGTTGTTGTTTTTCCTTTGTTTTCTTTAACTTTTAACACTTAATTTAAAGTATCTCATCATGCCGGTGAACACTACACTGAACATAATGTTCCTGAACACAACATGAGACGTTCTCACCTGGACGAACTGAGCCTCTGCTGGTTCCTCTGCTGGTCTCACCTGCAGTCTGGCCTGCAGACACTGCTGAAGCACCGCCCGGGCCGCCGGGCCGCCTCTCTCCGTCATCACTTATTAAAGATCGTAATGCAATACATAAACACAGAACACTAGCGATTTATAAACTGACAGAGACGTTCAAGACCTCAAAGAGAAATCATGAGAAAAACTCACGCAACTCTCTTCCGTAATGACGTCAACTTTAGTACCTTTAGGTGCTCAAAGCTGCGCATTATTAACGCAGTCTTTCATTTATTTTTTCTTTCTTTATCCCCGATCAGCTTGTGATAAACAATATGAAAAAAAAACACAAAACAACAGTTAAAGTAAATAAATCTCGTCTTCTTGTGTGAGATTAATGTGTTTTTGTACATAAAGTAAATAAATCTTACACACGTAAAATATAAGTAAATGTATGGAAGCCCATTCCCGTAGGAAAAAAAAAAAGGTCACAAAAAAAAAAAAAAATAAGATCACTAAAAAAAAAAAAAAAATGAATTCACAGAAAAAAAAGAATTATAATAATTAGTTCACAAAAAAAAAAAAATATATATGTATATATATATATTTTTTTACTTTTTCTCTGTCACCAAAAAAGAAATTGTTTATTGGTCGCCACCTCAGCCAAATAGTAACTTAAAAAAAAGAAATGAAATGTAATTCACAAAAAAAAAAAAATAATAATAATTCTAATAATTTTAAATTTTTTTTATTTTACTTTTTTTCCACCAACAAAAAAAAAGAAAAAAAAAAAAAAATGTTGGTGCATCCATCTGTAACCATAACACTGACCAGATTTTTCCAGTTGCTATAGAAAGTCGAAATTATGAGATACTTTAACACAACAGTCATAGCAGCAGCTATGACATATGAATGGATTGTGAGTACATTGAAGACTACTTTAAACGTGGCTTTACAACACATGAAATACAGATGATGTTTCACATGGATTGTAATCAGTGGCGGCTGGTGGAAAATGTTCTTGGTAGGGCTGTGCCACATCCAATCAATTTCAGCAAACATCCCAGAATGATTTAATGCAAACAAATTAAGGTATCAAACGCGCATTACTACTTTGCAGTTAAATATTTAACATTTATTCCAACACGAAAAAAAGCAGTAAATAACACTTTCACAAACACGTCAGGACATCTTATTTTAGTCACCCTCACAGGGAGTTCAGTATAATATAATATATATAACATATAATAATATTCTGTATAATATAATAATATATATATATATATCATATAATATTCTGTATAATATAATAATAATATATATATCATATAATATTCTGTATAATATAATAATATATATGTCATATTCTGTCCCCGTTGTTTTAAAAAGATAAATAAGTTATTATCATGACGTCATCCAGCTAGTCAAACCTGTCTGGTGTACAGCTAGTAGAGAAGCTTCATGTACTGCTTCTCTTTCCTGCTAGTCTGCTGTCTGATTGTGAGGTCAGGCTGATCTGGGATCAGCTCTTTCAGTAGTTTCTCCTCTCAGTTCTCCTCTCAAACGGGTCTTGGAGGAGTAGTGCTCGCGCTGGCGCTCTCCTGTAGAGACTTCTCCTGACGAGAACGCGCAGCTTGGGGCAGGAAAAAAACTGCCCCAAGCTGAATCTATTTGAGGACGCTGATTGGCTGAATTGTATGTCACTCATTTATATCTTTACTCAGCATTGGCTAAACTGCTTTATAGACCCGCCTCTTTGGGGCAGTTTTTCCAGCGCCCCAGCCAGCTGAGACATGCACACACAGAGAGGAAGAGCAGACAGGCAGAGAGGACAAGCAGGAAAAGCATATATTTACCGCAGATATCATATTTTACACATATTACTGGGTGATTCCATGTTTCAAAAACACAAATATTGACAATTTGTATAGTTTATTTTTATTTTAAATTTTATTTTTATTTATATTTTTATTTTTATTTTTATTTTTATTTTTTGTAGCTCTAGGGGGGGCGGCGCCCTAGCGCCCTCTATGGACCAGCCGCCACTGATTGTAATGAGCAAACGCACCCTTGAAGCTCTGGAGTATAAAGAATGAAACCAATGTGGCTGAGGTGGCGACCAATAAACTATGGAAGCCCATTCACGCCAGCAAAAACAAATAAAATGAGATCACCAAAAAAAAAAAAAAAAATGAATTCACAGAAAAAAAAGAATTATAATAATTAGTTCACAAAAAAAAAAAATATATATATGTATATATATTTTTTTTTTTACTTTTTCTCTGTCACCAAAAAAGAAATTGTTTATTGGTCGCCACCTCAGCCACATTGGTTTCATTCTTTATACTCCAGAGCTGCTTCTTGCTTAACATTCTATTCAAGGGTGCATTTGCTCAGTACAATCCATGTGAAACATCATCTGTATTTCATGTGTTGTAAAGCCACGTTTTAAAGAAGTCTTCAATGTACTCACAATCCATTCATATGTCATAGCTGCTTCTATGACTGTTGTGTTAAAGTATCTCATAATTTCGACTTTCTATAGCAACTGGAAAAATCTGGTCAGTGTTATGGTTACAGATGGATGCACCAAAAGTTTATTTTTTTTTTTTTGCTGGTGGAAAAAAAGTAAAATAAAAAAAAATAAAAAATTATTAGAATTATTATTATTTATTTTGTGGGTGGATTATTTTTCTTTTTTTTCTTTTTTTGTGAATTACATTTATTTATTTTTTTTTTAAGTTACTATTTTTTTAGTGATCTTATTTCTTTTTTTTAGTGATCTTTTTTTTTTTTTTGCTGGTGGGAATGGGCTTCCATAGATTCCATATAAACATGAGTCAATTAAAACATCATTTTTGACAGTATACCGTTTTGTTATTTATTTATATGCATCTTTGTTAAGACACTTTCAGTTATTTATTTTTTTAAATCAACCAGAAATTAATTAAATGTTTGCTTTCAAGTATGAAAGAACAATATGTAGTACAGTAAAAAGTACATGTACCTCTGAGATGTAGTACAGTAAAAAGTACAATATGTACCTCTGATAAAAAAGACAAAAGACAAAACTTATTACATTTAGAAAACATTTTTTATAGAAGAAAAGAAAGCTACAAAAAACAATAACACACGCATGCGTACTTTGCGCAAGCTTGACGCGCACCAAGCTAGCTAGCTGAGTAGCATCCAAACAGCTAAACATGGCTCAATTCACCTACAGCAGACTGTCTCATTTACTGAGAGCATCCGGTAATAAACTCTCGGTCTCAAGAACCGGGACAGAAGTAAAACCGGGACCTGCGTGTCGTGTGCAGTTCACGCGCTGCCAGGTGAGATCTCTGTCTGTTTCTGTGAGTTTCAGTTAAGCTAACTAGCTAACAGCGTCATGCTAACGTAAAGCTAGACAGAAAGCGAGAAGAAGAAGACCGGAAGTATTCCAAAATAAAAGCGATAACTGTTATTTTATTTTTATGGGGTTAAACTAAATGATTTAAAATACATTCCTAAAACATAACTGAATGTCAAAATATGTATTTACTTTCGATAATATGTTCTTCACACATGTACTCTAGTAGGCATGTACTTTGAATTGCTAAAGATATATTTTAAACCTCACAACCGGAAGTGCGCTTACTTATATCCGTCCGGGTTTTACAGCTTCTCAAATACTGTTACTGATCAATAACTCGTTTTATAAATAAGTCTAATAGAGTGTGAATGAGTTATTACCTTTTTGTTTTGTTATTTTCTAATATATTATGTTAACAGCAGCATAAGGTATTATTATTATTATTATAGCAGTACTAGAAACAGTTGAATTGTATATATGTTAAATTATATCAATTTAACATTGCCTTTCTCGCAGCGCTAGTACCAATATATGTTTCAGACTACTGGTAAATGATGCATGTATATGATCCAAAATATGATGTGTGTGTGTGTGTGTTCCTCACAGAGGTCGGTAGACAGCAAGGCCTTACAGGAGAGGCAGAGGCAGCAGATGGCGAAAGGTCTCCCCAAACAGAAGCCCGTCGCGGGGGTCAAACAGGTCATCGTTGTGGCTTCGGGGAAAGGGGGCGTCGGCAAGTCCACCACCGCAGGTACAGACGACTCGTATTGGTCCTGAACACATCCAGACAAACGCTGTGGGAGTCTGAAATGGAGGTTTTAGTCCGACACACGTGTGATGCTCAATGATGTGCATCTGCAGAAAAACAGATAACGGTAATAATTTAAATACTTTCCAACCGGTTGGACGTGTTTCATGTCTTGTTTTTCTGTCTCTGCAGTGAATTTAGCTCTCGGGTTATTGGCCAACGATCCGGTGAGGAAGAATTACACAAACATCTTTATTACATTGTCTATGTTTTAGCCAATCGTTGATGTAAAACCTTTAGAAACAGGTTGATTGTGATGTCTTTGTGTCTCTCAGCTGAAGACCGTCGGTCTGTTGGATGCGGACGTTTACGGCCCGTCGATTCCCAAACTGATGAACCTGAAGGGAAACCCGGAGCTCAGTGACAGTGCGGCGCATCGGTTATCTACAATCAAAGTCACCTGATCGTTTGTTTTTACTGGTTTGGTGGTTTTATTTTATGGACGTTTGCTTCATCTTTCCTCCAGACAATCTGATGATCCCTCTCGTAAACTACGGGGTTCCTTGGTGAGTCCTTCAGGTCCGAACACATCATGTCCTCTCTTCTTCTTCTGCGTCTCTGACTCCCTCTCTCTCTCAGCATGTCCATGGGGTTCCTGGTGGACGACGCGGCTCCGATTGTGTGGAGAGGGCTGATGGTGATGTCAGCGATAGAGAGACTACTCAGACAGGTGGGAATAAATATTATATATATATATATATATATATATATATATATATATATATATGTACATGTATGTATATTCTAATAGACTGGAGGTGTGTTTGTAGGTGGACTGGGGGTCTTTGGACTATCTGGTGGTCGACATGCCTCCTGGGACGGGAGACGTCCATCTGTCAATCTCCCAGAACGTCCCAGTAGCAGGTCAGTCAGACGCTCACTGATACGGTACTCCTCATTTAATAATAATAATAATAATATAACAATAATAATGATAATAATATGACAATAATAATAGTAATACAATTAATAATAATGATAATAATACAAAAAAATTATAATAATTCAAAAACTATTGAAATAAAAGCAAGTTAGCATGACCCGTAGTCAGATTAGCTTTCAATATTAGTAAAAGATTGAGGCTTAAAAATATTGGAATATGTTATTAATAATCCTAATAATAACCTTATTCATATAGCGCCTTTCAAAACAAAGTGTTTTACAGTAAAAACAAATAAATAAGTAAAAAATATAGTAGAAAATATAGTATATATATAAGTATAGAATGATTTAAACAATTGCAATGAACACCAAGAGTTAAGAAAACACCAAACGATAACGTTTTATTTTGAAGGAGTTCCTGTCTTCCTGTTCACCAACAGGAGAAGTTAAAGTTGCTCAGTGTGAAGTCGTACCTGTGTTTTGTTCTGCAGGTGCCGTCATCGTGTCGACGCCGCAGGACATCGCCCTGCTGGACGCTCGCAGAGGAGCCGAGATGTTCAAGAAAGTTAACGTGCCGGTAACCTGTGTGTGTGTGTGTGTGTGTGTGTGTGTGTGTGTGTGTGTGTGTGTATGTATATATGCAGTGGCGGCTGGTCCATAGAGGGCGCTAGGGCGCCGCCCCCCCTAGAGCTACAAAAAATAAAAATAAAAATAAAAATAAAAATAAAAATAAAAATAAAATTTAAAATAAAAATAAACCATACAAATTGTCAATATTTGTGTTTTTGAAACATGGAATCACCCAGTAATATGTGTAAAATATGATATCTGCGGTAAATATATGCTTTTCCTGCTTGTCCTCTCTGCCTGTCTGCTCTTCCTCTCTGTGTGTGCACGTCTCAGCTGGCTGGGGCGCTGGAAAAACTGCCCCAAAGAGGCGGGTCTATAAAGCAGTTAAGCCAATGCTGAGTAAAGATATAAATGAGTGACATACAATTCAGCCAATCAGCGTCCTCAAATAGATTCAGCTTGGGGCAGTTTTAATTCTGCCCCAAGCTGCGCGTTCTCGTCAGGAGAAGTCTCTACAGGAGAGCGCCAGTGTGAGCACTACTCCTCCAAGACCCGTTTGAGAGGAGAACTGAGAGGAGAAACTACTGAAAGAGCTGATCCCAGATCAGCCTGACCTCACAATCAGACAGCAGACTAGCAGGAAAGAGAAGCAGTACATGAAGCTTCTCTACTAGCTGTACACCAGACAGGTTTGACTAGCTGGATGACGTCATGATAATAACTTATTTATCTTTTTAAAACAACGGGGACAGAACCAGCATGGACAGTTAGGGAGTGAGGGACATGAAGCACCCGTCTGAGAAATGGATATATATATATATATATATATATATATATTATTATATATATATATATATGTGTGTGTGTGTGTTTTATATTATAGTGAATATTATTATATGACATATATATTATTATATTATACAGAATATTATATGATATATATATTATTATATTATACAGAATATTATATGATATATATATATATTATTATATTATACAGAATATTATTATATGTTATATATATTATATTATACTGAATTCCCTGTGAGGGTGACTAAAATAAGATGTCCTGACGTGTTTGTGAAAGTGTTATTTACTGCTTTTTTTCGTGTTGGAATAAATGTTAAATATTTAACTGCAAAGTAGTAATGCGTGTTTGATACCTTAATTTGTTTGCATTAAATCATTCTGGGATGTTTGCTGAAATTGATTGGATGTGGCACAGCCCTACCAAGAAAATGTTCCACCAGCCGCCACTGTATATATAACAGGAGCATCACCGTGTTGCGTTCAATGTCCACTGCAGGTTCTCGGTCTGGTGCAGAACATGAGCGTCTTCCAGTGTCCAAACTGTAACCACCAGACTCACATCTTCGGCTCCGACGGGGCCCGACAGCTCGCTGACACTCTGGGGGTCAAACTACTCGGTGAGTCGGAAGACGAGCGAGTTCATCAGCTGCTCATTTAAAAACCAAGACGGAGGATTTCATGAGACGTTTGTTAATGTTAAAGAAGAAAACAGGAAATATAAAATCCTGGTGTTTTTCCCTCATTTTGATGGATCTCCGTATTCCGTCTGCAGGTGACGTTCCTCTTCATGTGAACATCAGAGAGACGTCAGACAGAGGGACTCCAGTGGTCGTCTCTTCTCCTGACAGCCCAGAGGTTTATATTACTGTCTTATTTCATTTGATTTATTATTAGCAGGTCACTTGCAGCAGCGCCTGTAATCCTGATTAACCTGATATCCTGTGTGTGTGTGTGTGTGTGTGTGTGTGTGTGTGTGTGTATAGGCGGAGGCGTACAGGAAGGTGGCGTCGGCTGTGGTCCAGAGACTCCAGGAAGTCAACACTTGATTGATGTAAACTGTGAGACACATGTGACACAGACAAACAAACAAACAAACATGTGACACACGTTTATGTTAACAAACACAAACGCACAAACGTCTTTGCTGTCGTAACGCACAACAAGTTAATTACAAAGCACTACTGTGTACTGTGTGTATTAGTACAATAGCTTGACTGAATAAAGGTCACCAGAGATTTATCTTTCTGAAAGACAAGAGAAAATAACCCGAATGACTCTTTAATGTCGGAGGATTTCACCGTGCACGTCCTCGGACAAACAGCAGAGGGAGCTTGTTGCATATTGAATAAAAAGATGTCATCACGACATGAAACAACTCGTTTCCTTTCCTTCGTCTGAATAAAGTTCACAGACACATTAATGTTACGTCTTCTGCTGTTGATGTCAGTCAGTGTTTTGTTTTTATTGGCAGAACGATCATATACAAACTAATTCAGATAGAAGTGATGCAATATAAATACATATGAAGAGCAAATATCTCCCATGTCACATTTGCAATATGTAATACATAGGAAGCAACACAATGTGTATTATTCCAACTTACAAAAATGCAGCTCTGACTCCGGACCAGGAGGTAACCTCCAGGTCTGTAAAGTGAAGTCAAAGCTTCATGTGTTAAAGCTGCATTCTCTCTACTGTCCACCAGGGGGCGACTCCTCTGGTTGTATAGAAGTCTATGAGAAAATGACTCTACTTCTCTCTTGATTTATTACCTCAGTAAACATTGTAAACATGAGTTTATGGTCTCAATCTCTAGTTTCAAGTCTTCTTCAATACAGCATGATGTTCATTTATTTCGTATCCTCGGGACCTGCATCTGCCTTTAATATCTTTCTCCACTCATTCATTCATGACTGGCACCGGTCTGTTCACGTCTTTGTGTGTTTTGATCAGAGTCACAAGACCGGAGAGGAGTGAGTGACCTCATCACACTGAGACGTCGGGTCATAGTGGGAGTTTTTTTCTTCACACAGTTTTGGCCAGAAACTGTTGACCACAACTGTGAAGTGTCTCACTGTGTAACTGTAGAACAACCCCCATATACTGGAAACACACACACACACACACACACACACACACACACACACACACACACACACACACACACACACAAAGATAGAGATTTTCCCAGAAGTCCATTTGAACTTTTAGTTTCTTCTAAACTATTTCCTCTAAACTTTCCACCAAATTCATTTTCTAAAAAAATACTGAATAAAGAAATGGATCACACATTTGCACACACACAGATATATATATATATATATATATACATTATTATATATATAAAAAACATTTTGATTTATTTATTGCCGGTATTGTTTCTGCAATACCCATAACATGAATTTGCATTCTAGTAGAAGCCTCTCCATGAAGAGGTTTTCATTTTCACTGGTGGAATCCACTTTTGCTGAATGAGATTCAAATAACACACACACACACACACACACACACACACACACACACACACACAGGGAATTACAGTATGCACATCACATGAAGTGGAAGACAACGTTCAGTCTTCTTTATTAAACCAGTGAGGCGTTGAATCCTCTCTGCCCAGACTTTCAGGCTGTTCTCATGCACATGTTTGTAGCTACACCTACGAAAAACAATGCACTACAATTCATAAATCCCACGCCATCAATACGGATGTAATCCACGTAATCCTGAGCCGGGACAGGTGACGCAGCGCAAAGAGCGATAAAGTCCACATCAGGACGAGGTTGGTGTGGACGGGTGGTTCTTAAAACACCAGACTTTCACCCAGGAGACCGCTGTTTGGGTCCAATATGAAGCCAGAAGCCAACGGTCACGTAATTCTTCACTTCTGTAGTTATTTCAACCATTACCACGGTATTTTCCTAAACCTGACTATGTAGTTTTGTTTCCTAAAGAGACAGATATTTCCCTCAGAGCTAAAAGAGAGAGAATATTGGACTTACACTCATCAATTAAAGTTCAACATATCAATTAAAAGACATGATGATATGTCAACATTTAGTTTCTTAATGCTCCAAATGGCCCAAAACATCTGTTTTTGCTGGTGAAAGTATTGCAATATTTATATATTTGCAATATTACAAACTGGAAGTCTGTGGCGACATTTCCAGAAAAAAGTGCTGTTTTAGGGGCCGTTCATGAAAACGTGTAGAAAACGCCAGTCGTGCCGCTTTCCTCCTTTTTATCCGAGATGCGTGGAGGGGTTCCTGCACTGCGATGGATGATGAAGTTGCGCTGATTTAGCAATAAGCTTCACTGACTAAACAACACAAAGTCCAAACTAAGATGAATGGATTTCCAGCACCGTAAATCCCTCACAGCAGCTTTTACTACTCAATTTATCATCTTCAGTTTGACCTTTTCAACATGTTGGGACGTCTATGGAGGGAAAGAGTGAAGCAAGAAAAATAGTCCATGGGACAGATAGTGAAGCTCCGGTTAGTCCTTAACTTAAATGATTGACTTCTCCTCCATATATTTGACTGATATTGTCGTAAAAAAGAAAAGATAATATAATGCAGTGTTTGGTTGTTCCTCGTCACATGACATGCTGTGAGCAATGAAGCATTCCAACAGTTGAACATCACCGCAGCGGCTTACGGTTTTCTTCAGGCGGCGACCTCCGGTTCTTTAAAGTGAAGTCAAAGCTTCATGTGTTAAAGCTGCATTCTCTCTACTGTCCACCAGGGGGCGACTCCTCTGGTTGTATAGAAGTCTATAGAAAATGACTCTACTTCTCTCTTGATTTATTACCTCAGTAAACATTGTAAACATGAGTTTATGGTCTCAATCTCTAGTTTCAAGTCTTCTTCAATACAGCATGATGTTCATTTAGTAAATTATGGTCCATTTAGAGTCAAACAGACCATAAAGCAGGGTATGATTTAGGGGCGGGGCTACACAGTGATTGACAGGTCTCTACCAGAGACGTATACAGCGTCTCTACGTCACTCCTCCTCAGTCCAGATATGGTCACTTCCTGTTCTCTGGTTGCCAAACTCGAGGCTTCAAAACATCAGTCCACAAACCAACGGGTGACGTCATGACTACGACCACTTCTCAGATACAGTCTGTATCGTGCTAGTATGGAATTCCGGATGCAGCCGAAGACTCCAGACAGATAAACTCTGAGCACAAATCCTTTGTTTTCACTCAAATAGAAATTCTAAATCAACCAGGACTTGGAGGAATGGCCACTTTAAATGAAGTTATGGGAGAAAACCATAAGCTCCACACGTTGATCTTCACCTTTTCCAAACTTAAACCCCCCCACTGAGCTCACACCATGTGTGACTGCGTGAGGCTTCTGGATGTTTGTAAATTATGAATGCAGAACACACAGAACGAGGAACATGTCGACCCATCAGTCGACATGTTTAATTTACCTCCCCCTGCAGAGACTTGACATCAAACTCATTTAACCTTCTTTCAGCGAAGTCACTCCTCTTTCAGCTCAGGAGACGCAGCAGACAGAAGAGGAGGAGGCGAAGCCTGAAACTTTACATCCGCACAGCAACAACCCTTTTCCTGGATATCTGGTGTCAAATAATGTAATGAAGAGTGTGGTTATGAAATAAAAAGCTTTTGCAGAGATAGAACGATGTGTTTAATAACTCGCATGTGAGTCATCACCGCTGAGAGCAGAAACATGAATAATATAACAGGTCCAAATATATTATTGATTCACGTTATGTTAAGAAACTGCTTTTAACTTCTTTACCTCACAGGAACCAATTCATCAGAAGCTCAAACAGAAATCCTGAGCGATGACATTTACATTTTACATTTACATTACGGTGAGAAATAACCCCAAAAAATCATAATTACAGGTCAACAATAATCACATATCATTATGGAATATTATAATATTCTGTTTCCATCACTAATAAATACATGTAAGAGTATTTTAATGTAATATTCTTCAATGTGCAGCCAGTTTGAGATACTTTGTCTACTACTGGGTAAATTGTTAGTACTGCATTATATCATATAAACACATCATATGTTGTTATATATAAAAAGTAGTAAACTGGAGAAATAATAAAATAAGACCGCGGGATAATCAGAGTCGTGTTGGATACTAACGAGCATTTAAACGCCCTCATCTCGTCTTCGCTTTAATCAAAGTTTACCTCACGCTCGTCACATCCTCATGGCAAAAATAATGATTAAATAATGATGATAAATAAATGTAATCAGTGCACCAGATCACAGTGATTATTAAAATATCCTCAAAGTGCATCCAATCACAACCGGAGTTCAGCTGCCTGTCTGTCACTCATCCGGCAGCTTCTTTCCCATCTTCATTTTCTTCTTTCTCCACCTTCCTCCTCCTCATGTGTGTGTGTGTAAGTGTGTGTGTGTGTGTGTGTGTGTGTTGGGCGTCTTTGTGTTCAGTCAATGTTGTACATTTGCATTATATGGAATACACATGAAATACGCACTGGTACGTGTGTGTGTGCAGGTTTCTGTGCGATTGAATGTGGAATATTCTTTTGTGTGCTTGTGTGTATTATTGTGTGTGTGTGTGTGTGTGTGTGGGGGGGGGGGGGCTGTTCACATGCATCTTGTGTATGAGTGTGTGGTTGTGTGTGAGTGCACTTTCTGAATGTAAAGATGCTTTAGTGAGTCAGTTTTCTCTCTTTGTCGTCTCTTTGTGTGTGTGTGTGTGTGTGTGTGTGTGTGTGTGTGTGTGTGTGTGTGTGTGTGTGTGTGTGTTTGTGCTTCAGTCAGCAGTGAAATGAAACACAACTCCTCATTGTTATGATAACCACATCCTGCATTCCCAAATTAGAGAAGAAGAAGAAAATGATAATATATAATAAAAATCATAATGAGATGTTTTTCATCTTTGTCCAAAACGAGAAACAAAACAATGCTTAATAGAGGTGAAGCCCCGCCCCTTTTCACTCAATTGGACCTTATTTCGTGAAAAATATTTTAGACTTACACTTAAATGAAGTCCATTGAAAAGATAATCTTGCAGTTTGTTGTAGTAACATTTAGTCATGTGAAATCGATCAGTGAACTACATCTCTCGTCTCCCACAATGCACTTCACCAACATGGCCGTTACCTCGGTTTGCTAGCTAGCTGATAACATTTTATCACAATTTTTTTTCCATTCACTTCAATGGGGTTTTCTTGGTAACACCAAGTAGTGGTCATTAGAGGAACTGCAGCTTAAGACACTTCCTTCTGCTTCTTAACGAGTAGCAGATGTTGCGTGAGACGTGAAAAACGCACCTGATACGCTTCAGTCGAGGCGTGAAGTGATCGCGGTTTGTATTAATTCAATCAAACAGATCTGGACTTTTTAAGTTTGGAGTTGTGTTGTGTGCACCTGATGAATGTAAGTCCTATATTCTCTCTCTTTGAACTCTGTTTTTGGTCTCCACCATCATCCCGAGGGAAATATTCGTCTCTTTAGCCGCTCAAAGCTCCACTTTGTTCCCCAGCTAGTCTCTGACTGTGTGTCTGCTGTTTGCTGCTGAGCAGGTCGGTTTAATCACAGCTTGTTTGATGAAAACAGCTGCACAATATTAGCTTCCAACATGTAGTGAAGTCGTAGATTTTAATTCAATTAATTACTTGAGTAAATGCACTTTGTTTGTGGTTTGTATCCCCAGAAATAAACTAAACACACTTAACTGCAAACAGCAGCTGTTTGATGAAGGTTGAGAAGCGTTCACAACACAATAGTTGAGCTCTGAGAGTAAAGCTTGGTTAATAAAGTTTAAACTGTTTAAGTGTATTTCTGAGCGTTTCTACTTTGTTGGGTGGTTTTAAAACATTTTTTTTCCTTTATTCTGGTTTCTCTTGAAGGAGATCAAAAGATTCTTCACACTCATCATTTCACAATAAGTCTCCCTGAGCAGCGATCGCTGCTTTCGCCGCTCTGCTTGTGTCCGGATAAACAGCAGCAGCTGGTTGCAATTGTGCTGTGTCAGTGTGTGTGTGTGTGTGTGTGTGTGTGTGTGTGTCTGTGTGTCAGTGTGTGTGTGTGTGTCCTCTCATTAAGGCTGCACCCCCACGCTCCTCATCTGTCTTCTTCTTCTTCTGGGAGAACAAGGTGAAACCTCCCTTTTCTCTTCTCCCCCTCCACCCACCTTCTCTCCCCTCTCCTCTCTTTTTCCCTTGTCTCTCTCCACACTTATTTTCTCATTTTCTCCTCTTGTCTCGTTTCTCTTTCTGTAACCACATCGTCTACAGCAGCACAAAGCCGACGCTTCACACAAACAGAAAAATGCAGCGATGCAGCAATAAAATTGTTGCTTTTCTGGAGAGGAAACGCAAGTCAAGGCTGTGTAGATGATGAGCAAAGAATTCTTTATACTGACAATTCTGTGAGTTTGACTCGTAACATATCTGTACTTGTACGAACTGCTGGGCTTTTATATGTTAGATGGTAAATGGACATTTGTACTTGTAAAGCGCTTTAACATGTCGTCATTCACCTATTCACGCACATTCATACACTGATGGCAAATGATGGTGCAATTAGAGTCAAACAGACCATAAAGCAGGGTATGCTTTAGGGCGGGGCTACACAGTGATTGACAGGTCTCTACCAGAGACGTATACGGCGTCTCTATGTCACTCCTCCTCAGTCACTTCCTGTTCACTGGTTGCAAAAAAGCCAAGATGGCGACGGCCAAGTCGTCGAACTCGAGGCTTCAAAACCGTAGTTTGCAGATGCAGCGACTGCAGGATTAGTGCTGATTTAACAGTAGATGGTGTTCTGAGTCATTAAATGCTGATTTTTATAAATTTGGTAAGAAATGTCAATATTAACACCAGCATTGATGTGTTTTGTTAAAGTACAGTTATATATTTTAGTTTATAGCTTACAAACACGTTTATGTGTGCAGTTACTCTTTAACCTTTCGTCATTCTGCTTCCTTTCCTTTCACTAAGTGTACGGCTAATAAACTGAATTGGTAAAGTTGTACATCGATTGACAGAATTAACGGGGGAAATTGGACATGTAAGCCCCCCCCCCACACACCCTTTAATTTCCCATGATGCTCTGTGCTCCACTGGTTGGAAATCGAACAAAGATGGAGGGCAACATCCTGTTCACTTCGCATGTCAAAAAGATGGGGAGCCTCTCTTTTGTCTTGTTAAAGGTGTGTGTGTGTGTGTGTGTGTGTGTGTGTGTGTGTGCGTGTGTGCGTGTGTGCGTGCGTGTGTGTGCATGCGTGTGTGTGTGTGTGTGCGTGTTGGATGGTTAATAAGCCATGTGGTTCACCTGAGTCCCTCAAGCCTCGGGGCCAGACACGTGTGTCTGAATAATTCATAGGAAACCACAGTTTATTATCTTTCTCTATATAATGGCAGATTCTCAATATATATATATATATATATACATAAATATATATATATATATATGTGTGTGTGTGTGTGCAACAGCTCTGTTTAATATATCAGTGACCTCACTGGAACTACTTCTTGGCAAACATCGACCAGGCGTAGTGATTTTCCTCTTGAAGTCGCCACAAAACCACAAATTGTGTTTTTCTTACATTTCCATTTTTGTACAAATTAAAACAAGACACAGCGTGTTAACAGAGGATGCAACTAATTCAGAAAAGCTGTTTATTCTTGGTGAAGTTGATGTCTCATGCTTGTCTTTATTATATTATATGTAGACTTGTTACTTAACTGTTTCTTTTATTTAGTCTGGTAGAGCTCGTTGGAACTCTTTTAGTTGTATTTATTTAGTCGATTAAAGCAGCACCTTCAGGCCCTTTTTCCTTTGTAACCTTTTGTTATTTGTCGTAAAGTTACCTACGACCCATCCGTGCGATGAATAACTTTATTTATGCTTTTCTTCTCTTTCCCCTAGAGCGGACGAGATGATACCATTTTTCAAATACATCTTTTGTACTTTCATTCTTAAAAAGCCTCTTTGAAGGACCGGGAGTACAAATGTCTCATCCATCTCTCCAGGCTGTGTGGTAGTTTGTAGTTAATGGATAAAAAAAAAAGATCTTTTCAACTTTCAGTATCATAAAAACCTTCCTAATTAACTTGAGGCTGACACCACAGAAACAGGCCGAAGGTACAGAACCGTCCTTCGTAAAGAAAACATGTTGCCTTCCAACAATTCAGCGCTCCAGACTTCAAAGGATGATGTATGATCACTCAGCTGGGTTCACTGTGGTTGTCTCTGCTTAACCAGTGCTGGCGAAAAGTGAACGGAACAAATCTTTTGTACGAATTATTTTTCCAATTCAGTACGTAACGGGTCAACGTATCCTTGGTTTGTTACTCCGTATTTTCCGTGTGTTTTCCTACGAAAGTCCAGCAACACAAGTAATTTTCTGCTCGTTACATGAATCACGGTCTTTTCACAATACATTTACGTCTTCACAGGAAACTTAGTAGGGTTTAAGAAATAAAACTACTTGGTTAGGTTTAGGAAAAGATCGTGAAATACTTGGTTAGGTTTAGGAAAAGATCGTGAAATACTTTGTTGGGTTTTGGAAAAGATCGTGAAATACTTTGTTGGGTTTCGGAAAAGATCGTGAAATACTTCGTTAGGTTTAGTAAATAAAGCTACTTAGTTAGGTTTAGTAAATAAAGCTACTTAGTTAGGTTTAGGAAAAGATCGTGAAATACTTTGTTGGGTTTCGGAAAAGATCGTGAAATACTCAATTAGGTTTAGGATATAAAACTACTTGGTTAGGTTTAGGAAAACATCGTGAAATACAGTTTCCTGGGTGAAAGATCGTTGTTTTTTTTGGACCCATCCGACTCCTCTTTCGCTCGCTTGATGTGAGATTTGGACGTTCTTTGTATTTCCTCGTTCATGATTACGTGGATAACATCCGAAAAAACTTTCCTGGGATATCAACGAATTACGGCGCATTATTTTTCGTAGGTATTGCTACGAATGCTGGATGAGAACAGTCTGCTCAGGTCTGTAGCACCGATACAAGCGGAGCTCAAGAGTCGAAAGGAGCCAGCTGAGGGGGTTCGAGCCTCCAGGCGCCCCCCCTTTAGGGAGGTTTTCTGGGCTGCTGGTCGAAAATAGAATCGGAACACGCTGGAGGAATTATATATCTCACCTGTCTGTGAAACGCCTCGAGGAGGAGCTGACATCTTTACTTTGCTTATCAGCCTGCTGCAGGCAATGGAAGGATGGACTTTCAGTGATTGAAATGGAAACATTAAACATAAAAAGTGGTTTAAACTCTAAAGTATCTGTGGTAAAGTGTTGCTCCATCCAGGGAAACACAAAGAGGGAATTGTGCACTAACAATGCAGTACATCTGGAAGATGTCCACTTAATGTAACTCTGCTGAAGCTTCAGATACACTTTAAAGTATGTTATTCGGATAAAACGAGGATCACTTCAATTAGAAGAATCTATCTTCACACAACAGTTTGTATGTATCACACAAAATGTTACTCCTCGTTTGTTGTGTGTTTTCCTACAAAAGTCCAGCAACGCGTGTCAATGTCTGCTCGTTACATAAATACAGTCTTTTCAAAATAAACTTCCGTCTTCACAGGAAACGACTCAGGTTTAAGGCAACAAAACTAATCATTTAGGTTCAGGAAAAGATTGTTGTTTGTGTTAAAATAACTACGTACAAGTTACATAATAAATGTCTGTGTTTGTTGGAAGGACGGGTCACAAACACACAGGACATTCACAGAGGAGACCGCTGTTCAACGTTGACTTTTTTTAATGTTATGTTTAGACGTTTATCGTTACTACTTGGTTTACTAAACCTAACCAAGTAGTCTAATTGCCGTTTTTGTTTTGTTTAAGATCACAACATTAACCACGTGAATACATAGCTTCTCATACATATATCTTCCTTTAACCTGTTCATATGTTTGTCATTGTGTATATTATAGTCACACTTATTCATACTTTATCTATTTGCATTCTTTCCTACTTTGTCCCGCTGCACAACAATTCTTCTCTGGATGAATAAAGTTCCATCTCATCTCTCATCTCTCATCTCAAAACCCTGTTTCAATGTTCGTTCTGCTGTCGACAGATTGAGAACCTGACAGAGATAAACTGACACTCACGAACCAGATCTGAACCTCAAACATCAAGAGTGAGGACTGACACCACATCACGCTGTAGGTGTGTGTGTGTGTGAGTGTGAGAGTGTGTGTGTGTGTCTGTGTGTCTGTGTGTGTGTGTGTGTGTGTGTGTGTGTGAGTGTGAATCTGTCTCCGTGAGCAGAGCTGCATCCAGTGTGTCTTTGTCTGTGAAGATGAAAGGGATGCAGACGGCCTCAGGCTCCAATTAAAAACAGGCTGAGGTTGCTATGGTGATATAGGTGAACTGGAGGACTTTATGAAATATTACGGACGGACGGACGGACGGACGGACGGACGGACGGACGGGTGTACGCCTCCAGCAGAGAACACGCCGTTCTGTGGATGTTTCAGGTTAATGTTTAAACTTCTCTGTTTGTTCTGTGAAGATGTTGTCGATATCTGGATCCTCATGAATACTGTACAGAATAAAATCAGGTCAGTTTGTTAAACGACTAAAACGACTAAAAAGATGTAAATGATGAACACATCAGCCCTTTATCACTCCATTACATAAAACACAACATGTACATTCACAAAACAATTATAATCATATTAACCTTTAATAGTAACACAGAGTTACGTTGGTTCAAAACATATTGAAGACACGTTGAACTAATTACATTTACAATACAAACACTATGAAACTAAATAATGCATCAACTGGATTATTACTGTGTTTTCAATTCGACTGCATTTTGGTGGTTTACTCAGTTTGTGAAGAAGTATAAAAAATGTACAATGCAGGATTAAGGAGAATTGAGGATGATGAAGATGCAGAAGATCTGGTTGTGTGTGGAGCTGACTAAAGCCGTGCCTTTAACCGCAGGAGGAAGTTCACGTTTCACTATTCAGTTCTTCGGTGTTTGTTTGCCGTCTCCGAGGTTCCTCTGTTAGCAATGAAAAGAGTTTTCTTCTTCTTCTTCTTCTTTTTATATTTAATGGTTCTGCTCTCGCTTCCTCATTCTGCTCTCTTTACTTTAACAGGAACAGATTCCTCCTGATGGAAAAGTGAAGAGCAGTTTGTTCATATAATTAGCTACATTAGAAAAGAAAAGACATTCGTGACCAACGTTTAATTAATAGGAATGTGTGATTATTGTTTTGAACTTTTCATTACTGTTTGACATACGATTTGATGCATTTGTGAAAAATAAACCTTCATTTCCATTTCTGTCAGATGTAGTTATTTATAACTAGTTCTCTCTTTATTTTTGTGTATATTTCAGTTGTTTTTTTTATTTTTGACTTAGTTATTGTTTCCTTTTAGGATATACAGTATGTTGTATGTTTAAAAAAGATAAAACCTAAAACATCAAGAAGTCTTTTTCTATAATAAAATGATTTTCATGGGACAGATGTCATGGTACGTGTTTAAAGTGAGTGCAAAATAAGACGATGTGTAACACCATGAACAACGTGGATTATCTTCAACGTGCACAAAAATGTTAAAGTCTGCCTTTTGAAGAGAAACTTGAGATTAAACCCCTCCGCTCCCATCAGCAGCAGCAGCAGCAGCAGATTATCGTCATAAACCAAACCTCTGGTAAAAATCAACACATTTAACCTGAAGTGGTTCTCCAGGAAAACTAACTGCTGCAGCTTCTCAGAGACGAAGGAGGTGATACCTGGTCAAGCTGTTTGTCTGAGAGGATTTTAAGGATTGAAAGCAGCAGGACGTCGAGGTTAAATATGGGGCGAACGTTGCAGTTGTTGCACCTAAAAACATCACTAATTGTGATCATGTTGATTTTTGATGTTCAGCTGGGACACGACGTCTCCTTGTTGTCGGTTAATAAGTTACAAACATAAAAGGATGTCTGTGAATTAGTTATTCGTGTTTTTTTGTTTAAATACTGAGTCTGTTTTTAAGACATTAAAGGAAAGGCCCAGAAGAAGATCGTTGTTGTTGTTGTTGTTGTTGATGGATGCAGCTGTGAGTGAAGGAGCTGCTGGTCACTCATTACAGGAAAGAAACCAACTGAATGCTGAGAGAGACGTGATTCATTACAAGCTTTTGTTTCGATTGTGAGGCTGTTTCCTTCTCTGGAAACACACACACACACACACACACACACACACACACACACACACACACACACACACACACACACACACACTCACACGCACACTCACACACACACACACACTCACACACACACACACACACTCTTTTATACGTGTCGGCTCAATCGGTTTGTTCCTGTCAGTTAGTTTTCATTCAGCAAATGTTTATTCATGCTCATGCTGAGAAACCAGAGTTTCAGCAGAAGTTTCCAGAAAATGTCTCGTCGGCGTTACGCCATCAGATGATTTGAGGGGAAAGTTCAACATTTCGGGAAGTCGAGAAGATGCACATCAGTCTCGTTTCATTACATGAACTGGCACACAAACAGTTGCTGCAGTGACTCACCGTGTGCAGCTTCCTGTCCGTCACGGTGAGGTTGCCAGGTTTGGACCAAACCATTGTGTCTGCACAAAGACCAAAAACAAACCGGTGCTCCCCATCTGGCAACCGGAGCTGGAGACTCCGAAATCAAACTTATATTTCTACATTTCTGTGTTTGTGTAGATTCAGCTAATTAGCAACACGGTCTTCCTCCCAACGTGTCTAGAAGCCGACGGACTAAAGCTTCCAACCAAAGCCTCGGTTATATACTTTCCACACGGGACGGCCACACGGTCCGCAGCCGACGTGGAATTGTGAAGAGGAAACATTTGCAGAGTTTCTCCTCTCCGCAGACCGAAATTCTCAAAGGTCTCCATTTTTCTCGGCCCATGCAGTTAGAAAATGTTGGATGTGTACGGAGAGGATCAGACAGTCAGTAATGAACCATCAGAACAGTGTGAAAAACACAGGACTCTCACCCAGGAGACCGCTGATCGTGTCCTGTGTGACACGGTTTTATTAGGGTAACATAACAAACATACTGTTTTTAAACCCAAACCACAATCTTTTCCTAAAACTAACCAAGTTAGACCGCTGTTTGATCCCCGTGTGAAACATAAAGTCAACGTTTTACATCACTTAACTTGTGTACTTCAGTGACTTCTGTAGTTATTTGAACCCAAACCTAAACCTAAACCTAACGAAGTGGTTTCCTGTGAAGACGGAGGTTTATTTTTAAAGATTGTATTCATGTAAGGAGCGTAGATTAACTCGTGTTGCTGGACTTTCGTGGGAAAACGCACGACAAATGCCTGTGTCCATGACAACCGATGGAGAGAAGTCAACTACGACTCCCATGGTGCACTTTGGCAAAAGACATCTCAGAAACAAAGAACATGAAGAAATTAGATTCACTGTTTGAAATGACTTCAATAATCAGTGGATGAAGGAAAACACGTCTCCTTCTTCTTCGTCCTCTCTGCTCTCTTCTTCTTCTTCTTCTTCTTCTTCTTCTTCTGTGTTTTTAAATGTCACCTCTGCCTCTCTCTCCCTCAGTGTCTCTCGCCCTTCCCTCTCCTCTCCTTTATGCAAACTCACGCCTCCTCCCTCCCTCCCTCCCTCCCTCCCTGTCTCACATCATTAAAGTAGAACTCTTGTTTTTTGCAGCACACAATAATAACATATCCAAAATATTTGTATTGCAGTATACACACACACACGCACGCACGCACACAGGCATGCGCACGCACACACACGCACGCACACACACACACACACACACACACACACACACACACACACACACACACACACACACACACACACACACACACACACACACACACACACACACACACACACACACACACACTTCTTTAAATAGTATCAGAGGCAGCCAGCTGCTCCTTCCTCTGCAGCAAAGACCCCCCATGGAGACTAGTTAAACCTGTGTGCGTATGTGTGCGTGTGTGTCTATGTGTGTGTGTGTGTTGTCTCCGCCCTCATACTAAGCTGATAAAGTCATCATATCCAGATGAAATTAACTAAATAGGTCACCAAATGTTTTCCTCTCTCCTCGATGTCTTCATACTGCTGTACGTGTGTGAGAGAGTGTGTGTGTGTGTGTGTTTGAGCTCTCTGTATTAAAGACGAGTGTATCTTTATTTGTTGCTAGCTTAGCAGCGGGGGCATTAAAATCCATACCAGACTGAAGCTGTGAGGATCCGTCAGAGGGAACTTTGAAGATTCAAGAAAGCCGAGTTTCTTCTCTCAGCGTTAACATCATCATCATCATCATCTTCATCATCATCATCAGGAACCTCGCTCACTCCTCATCGTCAGTTTGTAACTTTGTCATGTGCTTCACACTTTAGCTTTCAAGCTAACTTCACCTGCACCTGCCTGAACGCATGTCTAACGTGAACGGGTCATCGTCGGCCATTTTATAGGATTAGGAAAAGAGTGCTCCTGTTTCCTGTAAGTGTCACAAAGAACAGAAACACTACACAGAGAATAAGATTCAAAACACAAATGTAGCATATTGATATAGCTACAGTCAGACACAAAGATAGGCTAACAGTGTGTGTTTTTTATTTAGCTTGGAGTGACTTTACTTACAAGCTCCTGAAACTGGGACAGCACTTCAAATGAACTTCACAGGAAGTTACGTTTAGGCAACAAAACCTCTTAGTTAGATTTAGGAAAAGAGCGTGGTTGAGATTAACTTGACTGACTAACGAGTGTTTCAGGCTATCGATCTTGCTAACATGTGAACTTCATGCAGGAAGTACCAGTAAACCGCAAGGTCGGCGGTTCGATCCTTGGCTGCTACATGTCCTGTGCCGAAGTGTCCCTGAACAAGACACTGAACCCCGAACTGCTCCCCGTGTGCTTCTCAGCAGCCCACTACTCCCAATAAGCTAGGGATGGGTGACTCCCATTTTGTGGCGACAGTTGAAAGGCATTCTGGGAAATCTATGAACTTACTGAGGGAAGTAAAAGACATGTTCACCAGGAAAAAGAAACCGCAAGATTAATAATTTCTTGAACGTCAGAGATTGATGAAAGTAAATGATGATGTCAGCTCATTGTATAGAATCCTTGACTAGTTTAAGGATCTTTTACGCGTCGTTGTTTCAGAGAATAATTATGATAAGAAGGGCGTGTTACAACTCACAGCTCCGGTGTGTCGGCCTGAAGCTCACCGACAGACTATAACCTTAAGAATAAAAGCACCCAGTCTACTCCACTCTTTGCTCTACGATCGCTCCCAGCGAGGCGGCGCGTCTTCCCAGCCTGCTTTGCATATGACTGCAGGGTTTCAGGATCAAAGAGAGACAGCCCCCCCCCCGATCCAGTCTGATGAAACGCTCTCTGGTGCTATCAGGAGATCTGGGAGAGGTTTCACTGTACAGTCTGCACGCTTTGCATTTACAATTTAGACGCTCAATGTTTCAGGACGACTCGCTGTTAGTGCAAGTGGGGGGTCGCTGTGTCTGACGGACTCACGCTGGTGACCTTTCAGCTTCAGGAAAGACTCAAAATTCAAATTCAAATTCAAATTCATCCAGTAGATGCCGTGGTAATGAGGTGAGACATGGTGACGTAAACAAAACAACCCAACAGTCCACTTTCTGCTTCAACTTTCACCTTCTGTACTTACTGTAGGTGTCTGCAGCAAGTGGCAACCTCCGGTTCTGCCAAATGAAGCCAATTTGGAAGTGTCTTAAAGCTGCATTCTCTCTACTGTCCACCAGGGGGCGACTCCTCTGGTTGTATAGAAGTCTATGAGAAAATGACTCTACTTCTCTCTTGATTTATTACCTCAGTAAACATTGTAAACATGAGTTTATGGTCTCAATCTCTAGTTTCAAGTCTTCTTCAATACAGCATGATGTTCATTTAGTAAATTATGGTCCATTTAGAGTCAAACAGACCATAAAGCAGGGTATGCTTTAGGGGCGGGGCTACACAGTGATTGACAGGTCTCTACCAGAGACGTATACGGCGTCTCTACGTCACTCCTCCTCAGTCCAGATATGGTCACTTCCGTTCACTGGTTGCCAAACTCAAGGCTTCAAAACATCAGTCCACAAACCAACGGGTGACGTCACGATGACTACGACCACTTCTCAGATACAGTCGGTATCTCCTCCTCAGTCCAGATATGGTCACTTCTGTTCACTGGTTGCAAAAATAACAAGATGGCGACGACGAAATCGTCGAACTCAATGCTTCAAAACGTCCACAAACCAACGAGTGACGTCCATGACTACGTCCACTTCATATATAAAGTCTATTATCCTTAACTTGTGGTTTTACACAGATTTAATTGGCCACGTTTCACTTCCTTTTTCAGGATGATCCTTCGTTTCTGTTTGTCTCGTTGAAGTGAGTGACGAGGCTGTTTACTGGAGTTAGATGTTTTTTCATCAGGCGACTCAGCAGGAGCAGCGACAGGTGTTGATTTGGGAACAGGAGGACTTTCATTACACTTCACTGCCTCGAGGCAAACATCTCAATATCTCAGGACTCTGACTCTGTGTCTCACACGGGAGGACTGCTGTCAGATTGTGCTGACCTTTGAGGAGGATTCATTAACATATGAGACAACGCTGGCTGCCTCTTTCTCAGCCTCACTGTTTCTTTTCTTCTTCTTATTTATCTGTTTTGTCACTAATAAGGTGCTGGAGTTTCCTCTGCTTTTTCAGAGGACAAAGGACTGATTCCAAACATATTTTATGTGTTAAATTCCAAATAGCTTGTACACAGAATAGCAGACGAAAGCAACAACACAGATAAAATGTCAACATAATAATGATCTTGGAGCCAAACGGCGTCTTGTGAGGGTTTTGGTGAGTCAGTGTGAGATCCTGCTGGACTTGTATTGTTGCAGTGGAGGGAGATATAAATACTCAGACAGCTTCCTGCTTCGCCCTGCTGGGGTTCAGTATAACAGCCGTCCCAGCTGAGCACACACCCAGACACAATAGACCGGTCCGGACTGAGGGAGGCCCTCGTGGAGGATTAACCCACACAAGGAGAAGGAGACCTTCATAGTTTTATTCAGAGCGTGACCGAAGGACGGACACGGAGACGGAGAGAGTCAGTTGTGTTTTAAAATGACACGAGTTAATGAAGTCATGAGGGAAGAATCTCTTAAATAAACTCTGTTCCTATGAGTACTGCTACTATCTACTACTACTAGTACTGTAGTACTACTTCAACTACGTGTTGCAGGAGAGAACCATGAAGAACTTACATTACCTTACTGAGCACCAGTCGGAAAATATGATATCAACGGTAATGTCATTTGAATAAATATGCGGTCGTTAACAAAGAAAGAGTTTGCAGAATGCAAAACATGCGGTTTGAAAGGATGGAGATGCAAATATCGTTTGGTGAAGAGTGCATTATGACTTGTTCAGGACTCAAAACTGTAGGACTTGTGTAGGACTTAGGACTTGACTTGGGACTTTGACGTTGTTCTACTACGGCTCTTGTGACCACAGACAGATAATACTGCTACTACGATTATTTGTATCACTGCTATTAATTATATTTCTGGCCTTTTTCTATGAGCTGTCTTCGGCAGCAGTGAAGTAGTGAAAGGGTCTACAGGTACTGACGATAACTGTGATAATACAGTTGTGGTTACAGACTCAGTCATATTTTGACGGTAATTAATTTGCCAAAAAAGAGACAAAACTTACATTTAACAATAGCATTAATATCAATATTTATTCATATTTATTTTGGTATTGCGATATATTGTTACCATTCCTTCTTTTGGCCTCAATATTTGTGTCGTGAAAATCTGATATTGTGAAAGCTGGAAGTGAAAGTAAACATATTCAGGGAAATTCAGATTTTCTCACAAGAATGTGAGAAGGTAAACACATCAATATGTTTGTAATAAAGTGAAACAAATGATAAAAAACTTAGAACTAAACCAGAGAGCAGCATGGTGAGAAACAGATGGTATTAAGATAACTGTTGGAGCGTTTGAATCTAAAACAAAGACGTGTGAGACGTTACATCATGCCATGAGGGTGAAGGAGCAGCCGGCCAGCAACAGAAACAAACGTGGGTTTATGAAACACCAGCCGAGCCTGTGAAGAAGCTCCAGAGCTGCAGCAGCAGAGGAGCCGAGCTGGAGGGGAGGACAGGACGTCCTCTCAGCACATCTGATGTCTCTGTTTTTTTCAAAGCTCTCACACCCTCAGGGCTTCACTTTCAGAATGGGTTTTAGGAGATTTTCCCAACTAGAAAAAAAAAATAGAAGTGTGTTTGGTAAGCCCCTGGAGTGTTAGTATTGAAAGATGTATGTGAGAGAGGAAGAGCGGAGGCTGGAGGAGTCTCTGTCTGTCCTCAGTGATGCTTCTTTCATCTTTTTATTGGTGAGTTCTCCAGGAACCAAATCTGAAAACAGCTCTTTTTCAAATGACCTTCTGGTGAAAGGTGCTTTGTTTTATCCAAACTACTTTGTGTTTCTTTTATCGTTTTGTAAATGTTTTTAGTGTCGCTGTCTGTCGATCCAGCAGACTGAAATATCTTAACATTTATTAAACTGCTGAGACGTTTTGTGCAGATGTTCTCGGTTTAGATTTCTGTTCTGGATTTGTATGAAAATTAGCACATATTTTAGAAAATAATGCCTCATCTGCAAGAACATTTCCACAAAAAAATGAGCAGAAGGCAATTAACATATATACGTTTAAAAAAAATGGACATGAAGATCTACTTGTAAATTCTAAATTAGAACAAGTGAATGAATAAATTACAAAGAAATAAAAGTGTGTATGAAGAAGATCTTTGATGACAAAACACTAAACTGGTAAAATGTATCAAGCATAAAAAACAATTACAGGATTATATAAAGGCCAAAAAGAAAGATGTACAATATATTCCTTATTTTATTCACGTGTTCATTTTCAAATAGGAGAAGCAGAACAAAGCCACAACACAGAGAAACAGTTAACATAATAAGAATCTGCCTCATTTGCATACGTAAACATAACATAACGTGTTTTGTAATGTATTGCAAAATTGCCTGTTTTGTGAATCTAATGCTAATTTGGGCAGCAACTACTTCTAGTACTTCTAGTACTTCTAGTACTTCTAGTACTTCTACTACTTCTAGTACTACTTCTACAGAAACCTCCAGTTGTACCACAGTGTGTTCATGACGTGACTCCACTGACTCCACTTACTGAAGCTTCACTACAGACGCTGTTCATCGATTGTGACTCAGCACCAGTCCTCTGACCCTGGTGACCATCACTGTGCAGCTCCTAGCAACAGGCCGTGATGAGCATCACTCCACATCGTAGCGATCACTCTTCTGCTGACGACTCCACAGCAGAAGAGTGAGTCAGCGACAGAGATCTGGTTAAAAGGACAAAAAGAACTCTCTCTCTCTCTCTCAAAGTCAGCGAGACGGGCGAGGACACCATGACTTCGGAGGGACAACTTTGGCGGAGCAGCTGTTCCAGATGTGACCTACAGAGCATCCAGAGCTGCTGCATCCACGTCTGATATAGAACCAGTCGGCACAAATTATGATAAAGACCATGTGACATGGGGGGGTAAATGTTTAATTAAATATAATCTTTTTAAATTTTAAGTGTTATTTATTCACCTTTTTTTCAAATCAACCATTCAGTTTCCTTTATGTTATATTATTATTATTAATATGTCATTACTGTAATAAAATGATAAAATAAAAAATGTGACGTTCCCATTCGTGAATCTATCATAAAGGAAATATGATTGTTTCACAAATCAAACACGCCTTCATCATATGAATTCATATAATTTATTTATATTCATGTAAATTATTTAATATATTTATGTCCTGTAATTTAAAGGTTTTCAGTTTTCCACACGTGATAAACATGTGAAACGTGTTTCACGTGTGACGAGGATGATGTTTGACCTTGTAACTGCATCTATTATAACATGTATATGATATTTATTTATTTATTTACTGTCACAACAATGATTACCTGTCATTTGCAATAAAAATCTTCTTTTTCCATCTGAAAATGTTCATTAAAGTAAAAAAAGAGAATCCAGAGATATAAAGCGATAAAATACATGAAATATAAAATAGAATAATATTTGTTTATTAATTGAATATATTTGTGTAAAGGAAATGCTAAAGGTCCCAGCGTTAGTGAGTTCCTTCAGGTTGAATGAAGCTTCATTCATCACACCTCTCAGTTTTTCAGGAATCATTTTGTCTCTTTTAGCTCCACACCTCAGCAGAGAGCGTTACATTCACGATGCTTATGATTTAATGTGTCAGACAGTGTGTGTACGTTTTGCACCAGATGCTGTTATATTCTCATCGAGTTCTCTCATTGCCGTGAATAAGCAGCTTTGTCCGGGGAGATTCATATTCAGACATCATATTCATGCATCCAGCAGACAGTGACACAGAAGCTGTGGCCATCAAAGAAATGTGAAGAAATAAAATATGTACAGCCAGCGATGAAGAGCTGCAGAGAGACTTCCATCAGAAGAGCAAAAATACCCTTCAAAACCAGATTAACTATCTTTGGAGTTGCAGGAAGTCGCTTCTGATAAATCTCGACTTTTAAAACTTCTGTGTTCTAACTTCATGACGTTATAAACTCAGCTTCTGCTGCTGGTTGTACAGCAGATGTACCACAAACATCCTGCCTTGCTCAGAGGAACCTTGTCAGCAGTGGTTGAAGAGAGCTGCTGCTGCTGCTGCACTCATCCCAGTTTGACAATGTTGTGTTGCAGCACCACAAACTTTGAGGCTGTGAGAGAACCGAAGGATCTGGATGCATGCTGAGGAAAGAGGAAAAAAAACGTCCTGTCAGGATTTTACAAACCAGAAAGGTGTGAAACATGAAAGGCTGACAGAAAGTGAAATATCTGCAGATTCCATATGGAGGTGCTGATGGTGCAGCGCCTGCAGCAGGGGTCGCCTGTGGCAGCCACTGACTGCACTGCATGGGCTCTTAAATAACTTTCTCACACACACACCCACACACACACACGCATATCAACCTTCTCAGCAACTTGTACTTTTGTGTTGAGTTATTCCCGATATAGAGTGTGTGAAAAGCTCTCATGTGTTTTGTGTTTGTAGCAGTATGCAGTTGCTAAAATAAAGACTGTTATTCTTGTAAAAATTTACAATCAAATCTAAGTTTTTATGTTCTCCCCATCGCCTGCGTGGATCTCCTCTTGGTGGTCCAGCTTCCTCAAGCAGTCCAAAGACATGCAGGTTAGATGCATTTGTATAAATGATCTAGATGTGAATGTGAGTGTCCAGGTGTGTCCCTCCTCTCGCCCCCCACAAACCTGATCAGCTGGTTTAGATAATGGATGGATTGGAGGATGCATAGCATGCAAATAAAATGTATTTTATTGACGGGATTTCTCTGCAGTTCTCTGGTTCTGAAGCACATGACACACTGCTGCCAGATACCTTCTTTACTTTTTCACACCAGGTGTGAATAACAAATGCTGCTGCGGTGCAGCAAAAGATCTTTAAACTGGTCCCGAACCAGTCTCAGTGTAGTCCTGATCCTCTATGTGACCTCCATCAGTAAAGAGACCATCAGAGAGAAGATGGTCTATTTCTATAGAGTTATTCTTAATGCTCGTCATCGGGGCCACCGGGTCTGATTCTGGTCTCTGATCCTCCAGCAGAGACCGGACCACCGTGGACAGACCCAGATCCTCCAGCAGAGACCGGTCCACCGCGGACAGACCCAGATCCTCCAGCAGAGACCGGTCCACCGCGGACAGACCCAGATCCTCCAGCAGAGACCGGTCCACCAGGGACAGACCCAGATCCTCCAGCAGAGACCGGTCCACCGTGGACAGACCCAGATCCTCCAGCAGAGACCGGTCCACCGCGGACAGACCCAGATCCGATTTACACTTTGTTTTTGTAGGGATTAAATAAAGATCAGTGAACTTAGGTTTATATTGTTACTTCTGGACAGATCCAGGCTAGCTGTTTCCCCCTGCTTCCAGTCTTTATGCTAAGCTAAGCTAACTGGCTGCTGGCTGTAGCCTTATATTGAATTGACTGACTGATAGTGATCTTATTATCAATCTGTCCACCAGGGAGTGAATACATTTCCTTTAAAAAAAGACTTAAATGATTTATTGATTATGGAAATTGTTGTAATTTACTTTCAAAAGAATAATTGATTGATTTTAACCATTTCAGCTCTAAAATACAGAATGTTTTTGAATGAATGGCGTATAAATATAGCTTACGGTACATCTTATTCTTTAGGACAGTTGTCCCTGAGCTACATCGCTCTCTGGTTTCTGTCCCACTGCTGCTGCTGCTCTATAAATTGGTCTCTGTTTCCTCTCCTCTGGTGGATTTGTCCCTGTGGGATTGTTACATCATTGGTGCAAAATGGCAGCTTAAGAAAGAAAGAAGCCTTCACCTTTTTTAATCCTGACACGCTGAACCCCAAACAGGTTTCATCGTTGTTTTGCATTTTAGATTGCAGAAACATTTTCTGGTATCAGATTCCAGTGTGGCTGCTGGATATATTTAGAAATGAACAATGCACCAAAGGAGACGGACACAGAGCATCTCCATTAATCATGTTTTCTTCTCTGCAGATTTTGACTGTTTTGGGAGATTTTGCAGCTTTTTCTGAGGGATTTAAAGTATCATCAACGTTGTAGGTTTTCTGCTTTATAAGTCTTTTGATTCCAGTTTATCCTTGGGTTTAATTTTAGATGTGTGACCCAACCCCGCTGAGTCTGTTCACTCTTATCTGGGTGAGTGGAGTCTTTCTGAGCTCTGAGGCTCATTAACACAGCATTGCACTCGAGGGAATCCACTGGAACCAGCAGCCCGTATTGATCCAAAAACCCAGAACAACTGAAATATAAATGAAGGAGTTTCACTGAGGACTCCTTTGTCCACCCACGGCCCGTCGTTATCTAACAGTGGCTGCAATGTTTCTCTTCATTACTGTCGAGATTTGTGACTGCAATGTTGTTTTAACTTACTCATTATGGAAATTATTATTACAAAACCTGATCAGAATTGGAATGGATTAATTTTCTGATGACAAACTGTATTAGATATCACAAAAAGTAAGACTTTATGGTGATAATAACAAACTGAACCTGCATTCCCTGTTGAGCAAATTTGCTTTTTCTTACAGGAACATTCTACATAATTAAACAAGTTTTGCAGAGAAAAATAAATCCCCAATATAATTACATCACAGACAGAGAGTGTAAGAGCGAGAGAGGGATTTTAATTTTAATTTAGATGCTTTGGCAATATCTCTCATCTAACATTCATGCCAATAAAGAAGATTATTGAAATGGAGAAAAGACACACAAAGACAGAAAGAGACATGTATATATAAACAGGATGAGAAAGACAGAGTTATACAATGAGAGAAAGACAGAAATAGGCAAAGTTACACATGTGACGTAAAATACTTCATTACAACATTTGGGCTGTTGCATGAATATTGATACGCTGCATGTAGGTCATAGACATTCAGGGGTTGTCAGATTACTTTAAAGGTACCTCAAGTGTTGATTCTGTTGGTCCCTGTGGACTAAAGTGATAGTGTCTCTGAGCACCAGAGTCCCTTTAGAAAACCTCTCATTGTGCTGCAGCAGGGTCTGACAGTCTGTTGGCTCCAGTTTACTTATGTAGGTCATGTAGAAGCATCAGAATTATATTTTCCTAACTAGTTAGAAGTTTCTCACTGTAACTTTAATGCTCATTGATCATACTTCTTGTTTTTGCCATAAGTAGATTTTAGTAAAATGTCTAACTTCTTACTTCATCTTCTCTTTTGGCAGCACAGATGCTTTTTTTCTGCCAGTGGCTCTGAAACAATTATAAGTCGATTAGATGTTTGATGAAAAACCAACACAAAAACCCACAGCCCATAACCAATCAAAAAAACTAAATTGAAAAGCTATGCATTCTGGCTCAGCTCCCTCTTGAACAAGATATTTGAACTCTTTTATTTGGGGAAACAACTCCCTCCAACAATCCACCGTTTCCCTGCAGAAAACCATGCAGGGCCGTAGTAGACCTGGAGGTGCTGACTGTCCTCCTGATCGCTTCACACACTCGGATGCAGGTCACGGTCTGCTGAAGCCAACACGACCACATCATCTGCAAAGAGACGAACTCTGTGGTTCCCCCGGCGGCACTTTGAGGTCCTACCCACAGAATCTGTGACAAAGGACACCACCCACTGAAAACCTGCTTCACTTCTTGCCAAGAATACACACAAAACTCTTTCAGAAGGTCCTAATATCCCTGACATGACTCCCCGCGGATCACAAGCCTTCTCCAAGTCCACAAAAATGAAGACTAAATGGCCAAACTCCCTTGAACCCTGAGATGGAAAAGAGGTCCACTGTTCCACAACCAGCATGGAATCCACACTGCCCTTCCTATTAGATATTATACTACATACCTGAGGAAGATATGAACATATAAACAAATACATCATACTATTTATATACCTGATGACAGTCAAGGAGGCCGTCATTGAAAATTAATAAATACACCAGCAGTAAGCAAGACAGCATGCAGGTTTTTACATCTTTATTCAAGTTGTGTTTTTCCTCCTCAGGTGAGCAGATATTTTATATTCCCAATTTAATTATATATGCACCAATAAAGCACATTAAAAACCGGAAAAAATAGCAGCCTCAGGACACCAAATCATGAGCACAGGCAGTGAATAATAATAATTAAGTTCACCCATTATACATAAACAATGCACAGAGATTGGGAGTAAATAGGGGTTCGTTTTTTGCCGTTTTGGCATTTGTGTTTGTTTTGGGACATTTTATATACTAAATATGAATTGTTAGATACAGTAGTGGGAGGCAGGTTGGATGATGAGAGCTGGTTGTGCATTGTTGAGCATAATGTTATGTAAGTTTGACATAATATATACAACATATTTGAGGGATTTTATATGTTTTATGTATCTTATGTTGATGTCTGTCTGTGTTCTATATTTAAATGATCCCTTTGGGACAATAAAGTTACATTTAAGTTGCCTCCCCGTTGTATTTCTTTTGTTTTAATTTGCTATTGTGCATGTCAATAAAAATAAGAAAAGATAAGATAAAACTTTATTGATCTTCAGAGGGGGAATTAGGGTGTTGCAGCAGCACAAAGACATAAATAAGTACAAGTACATAGAGAAAGGTAGAAAATAAAACAAACAAATAATTGGAAGTATATGAAATAAAAATGAGAATAGAATAAAAGTAGAAAGAGCAATCAGATGCAAGCAAGTTCACAAACAGTACCCATGACCAGAAGTGTACTTTAACTAGTGTCATACCGTCTCAAACAAAGTGACAGTGTGGTAAGTAAAGCAGCAGCAAAGTATAGTTTATGTAAAGTAATATGACACCAACAACCATAACAGTGTACGCCAGAAAAGCATATAATATAGTATAATATAGTGTGGGATATAAAGTAAAGTATAATGTGACATTTTTATATAATTAAAAATAATGTACGGGTAAAGTACAGCAACACAGAGAGAGAGAGAGAGAGAGAGAGAGAGAGAGAGAGAGAGAGAGAGAGAGAGAGAGAGAGAGAGGCTGAATGGAGAGGTAGCGACATAGAGTGAGGGGAGTGGTCACTGAATATCACTCTATTGTATATATTTATATTTTTACTCTTTTAGTTTTTTCTTATTATTGTGTTGCAATCTTTTTTTAAATCTCTGGCACAATAAGTTCCTTCGGGATTAATAAAGTTATTTTATTTTATATAGAATAAATAATAAAAGTAGTTTACTACTAATATAATTACTTCATATTTAATGCCACATATTTGAATATATGACATTAAGGGACAGACAGGTGTGGAGAGAGAGAGAGAGAGAGAGAGAGAGAGAGAGAGAGAGAGAGAGAGAGAGAGCGAGAGAGAGGCTGAATGGAGAGGTAGAGCGACATCGACTTAGACTGAGATGAGTGGAGGAGAGAGAGAGAGAGTCGCCATTACTGCCTGGCAGTGCTGGTGAGAGGGGAGGAGGTTTCAGCTTACAGGCGCATACCACACTGAACAACACTGAAATACACCTAAAAACACAGGCTAACCGGCCGTCGGACTACACCGTCAACCGAACCCCAACTTTGGATCTTATCGGACACTAACAGCCGCAGATTGTGGATTTAAATTTTCTTTTTTTTTGCCCTGTACAATGTGGGAATGCTTTCTCCTCTTTTTTCCGTGGTATGTGGATTCTGGGAGCGACCATGTTATTAGGTGGGTAGGGGAATGTATTTGGGACTTCCATTAGCTTTTTCCTTTGCTAGCACTCTTTTTTTTTTCAGGCCAAAACCTGGGCCCTAAAATTACGAAACTGAGGTGTGATAATAACACGAGTGTGGCTTGTTTTAAATAAAATTAAACCCCATTAAACTGCTTTTCTTCCCAAATGGTAGGTTCGGTTTCGTGCTGCTAACGCTATAGCTAGTTAGCTAACGTTACTACCCATCAACCCCCACTTTTTTGGCATGCGAGGCTAACATAGCTAGGCTAATGTTAGCTAATAGGGATTTTGGGAAAGGTGGATTTTTTTCTTCTCTCAGGCCGGGTTTCACGTCCTGTTCCCTGGAGAGAGGAGGGTAATAAATACCGTATCAAATGCTGTGGTTGCGATTGTTAGCTACGGTGCATTGACGCATTAACATAAACGTATGTTGGTTTAATTTTAAACCGTAACTTAACTCATTAACCGGAACAATAACTCACTTTAATTCACCTCGCTTTTTGCTAGGAGTTTTTTCGTGATTATCCACCCTTTTCAGTTGGTTTCATTCTCACGGATCAAACGGAAATACATAGAATATTAACATTTTAACGACACACTGACATCCGAGTTAAAAGCCTTCACACTGTGCTAGCTTTTTATCCACTATGTAAATGTTTTTTTTAACCTGTTCCGAGTTTATTTAGAAGTTTGCTGGGTTGCCAGTTTTCTGTGTCTAGCTAGTCAGTCAGGTCAGTGGGTTTGTCCTGCTGCAGCTCTGCATGACATTTAACCAAACTCTCTTTAAAGGGTTAGGCCGGCTTCTATCTTTTTCTCCAGTCCTCTGAGTCTCTACATATATAAAACATCTGCCACATTCCTTAAACACATAGATTGTTAAAGGCATTGAGTATTCATGAGTTTCTTGTTAACAATATTGAGTTGGATGTTCCTTATCAGCTGTTATGCATGTTATTATACATGCATACATGTGTTGTTGCCCATAGGCATAACGTGTAATATTCAGATAATGTGTGAGAGGAAATGTTTAGCATTTATTCTCTTGTCGTCTTGACAAGAAGCTTGTAGCTTTATCTGAATTAATAGTCTAAAAACAGCTTGAAGAAACCGGACAAAAATGTTATTGGCATAAATATGGTGGGGAATATTTCAATATAAGTGTCGGCTTCAACAAACCACACTGATTGATTCCAAGGACCTTTGTTCTGAGTGACTGCAGGTCTGATGAGTTGGCCTATAAACTGATTGTTACATCATTGATACCTCAGGAATGGGAAGTCAGATGAGTGAGACTCGGCTTCAGGTCTGGACCTGAATCTTGGAGGGGGGAGGGGGGCGAGATCTCTGTGTTTCTTCAAGAAGCACCAGCCAGGTGCTTCTTCACATAGTTTTGGATTAAAAATCAATATATTCAAAAGCTTTTTGCAGCGACAAAGACGTTTTGTTGAGAAATTGCACAGTGAATTTGAAAATAATAAACTTTCACCACTAACTCCAGAAGAATTATGCATATTCCACATTTAATAAGACGCTCTCACCTCTTATAACACACGTGAAGCAGACTGGCTGATACATTTTGACATTTAAGAAGGTTTGAGTCGTCTCTGTGTTGTGTTTTGTTGTGTCACAGCTGTAGTTTCTCTCACAATGAGGTAGCTGACATTTAAAACCGCGTTACGCAACCCAAAAAAGCTAGCAGCTGAAAAACGAAAGTGACAGGTAATGGTGAAAATACATAAATTAATTGGATGTCATGATGGGGAAAGATTATAACGTTTGAATGAATCTTTCTCTCTCGCTCTTTGCTTAATAGGACGCAGTTTTTGTTGTCTGTGCACGAGATCAGAATTGGTTCTGGAGAAACATAATGAGTCAGTGGCGCCTCATTTACAGTCGATGGACGTCCTTTCCTCTGCAGGAAAAAACATAAACAAGTTTATTTAAAAACCAAAAGCCCAGCTGGGTGCTGCTTTAGAAGGTCCACCATCCCCGGCTGTGTGTGCTGCTTTAGAAGGTCCACCATCCCCGGCTGTGTGTGCTGCTTTAGAAGGTCCACCATCCCCGGCTGTGTGTGCTGCTGTGTTTCAGGCTTAAGCGCATTTAGTCATCTCTAAAACCAGCTTGCCAAGTGATACCTTAATCCCCCCCACAGCCCCACAGTGAATAGACTAATCATGATGCACAAGGCTACTTTTAGCTATTACTGCAGCACAAATGTAGTTTGGGCTGTAGTGTTTTGCAGTAATCAGGCTCCAGGTCTTATACAGTAAACTAACTGTATATCAGTGGCACCGCTCCTCTCTTCATACATGTTAACATTTATTCAATAGTCTCGTATCGACCCTGTGTGTTGACAGCGGAGCTATAGACTTGGATTCTGGCTGACAGAAATGCAAAACAGATGTTTGGATTCGGGTGACTGATCTGCTTAAACACTGGTGGTTTTGGACGGGAATCGGGAGGAATGCAGGGCTGTAAGAAGCGGTGGGTTAGTCGATCAACACAACATTAATAGGTTTCAGTTGTAATTGATGGCCTTCGTCTATCGCCAACAAGTGTTTCCTAGTGGCAGAGAGAAGAGTGACTCGTGTACTGTTTAACATTAGAAATGACAAGATTTAGGATTGTTTGGCTGTTGTTTTGAAGGAATTGTTAGTCTGTGCTGGTTTGTGATCAGTGTGCCATCAGTCAGTAATGGAAATACCTGGCTTGCGGGCATTAGTGTGTATGTGCACATGCACAGTGCTTCACCTGTTCATGAGCTCAGGTGAACGTCTCCCTGACTTCCTGCTTCAGTCAGGTGTGGCCCTTGCAGCAGCAACAGGAGTCATTGTAGGGGCTCGTGGTATAAACCTGACGGACCTGCTGGTCCGTTTGCTTAATGACTTCATCTAATGTCGTGGGTGTGTTTAAAGGGACACGGAGCTCCTGGTTGGATGCGCCCAAATTACAGATAAGCTGATTCAACATTTAGGGCTCATTTCCTGCAGGTCATTTCCTCTAGTTCACCGTCATCTCGCAAAGAGGGAAATTAGTTGATTGGTCTCTTGTTTTTAGATAATGTGTCCTCCTCGTTTTTAGACTTCTGCATACATTTCCATTGCTTGTTTCTTAAGGTCCCTGTAGATCTGCTGAAGTCCCAAAAGTCTTATTTTCTTTGCACAAAACCCCCCCACACACAGGTGACATCATCACCGTGGCCTTCATAAGCAGTCGGGGGGGACCTCGTTGCTCGAGTCGTATCGGCGAACCGAATTCCTTCTCTGGTGCAGTTTCTCAGGCTCAGCATGCCGCCGCGCTGCAGCGAGCGGTTCCAGCTCACGCAGGCAAATTCACTGGCTGATTGCCATCGTTCTGTAAAACACAACAGTGACTGCAACTCTCTCTGCAGCTATCGCTTATCAGCCTCTAGTTAGGTTACGGACAGGCTCAGGCTCATTTGACTGTGGCGATCTGAGATGATAATGATTGAAAGGTCCATCAGATACCAGGGTTTTAGTTTCTACAATCTGTTATTGCTGAATATTGGTATTGTCAACAGTGAAACACTTCACCGTGTTGTTAATGTTGAATAGATTATGAGCAAGCAGCACAATGATTTCATCCCACAGATAATAAAAAAACTGCCAATTAGGATTAATAATCAGAGACGGAATGTCGGGTAAAATATATGTTAGGAGAGCGGCGGGCCCAGTAATCAGGATTATACGTTTAGCCCTAATCATGTAGCCGTAGGTCGCGCCGATGATGATGACGGATCTGTGAACTGATTTATTTTCTCTGTTTCATTCTCACAGCGAAGCAAATCATTTCTAGGTCAGTGGCTGTCAAAGGGCTGGAGTCGCAAGCCATTTTTATCCTGCCTCGGCACAAATTGGTTGAAAGCGCTTCTTTTTCTCAGCCCGTGATTGAATTACTCTCCCTTTCTCTTATATACGTTTTATTGTCACACTTTAGATTTTTGTCTTGCAGTCTTTTAATAGAAATATTCCTGTTAATAAAAAAAATGCAGCTGGCTTTATCCTCACATTAATTAAATTGCACACCTATTGCAGTGTTTTCGGACCAGCGCATTGTTGTTCTAATACATAAAAGGCAGATCAAAAACCTTTTATTAAGCTATTACCGTTTAAGAGGGATTATTTTGTCCTGCACAAGTGTGATAATGTGTACCTTTGTGTTCATTCCTGATAACTCCGTGTAAAGCCTGATTAACATGTCTGATTTGTTGTTTTAAATTCACAGACCGTGCATACATGTACATGTATGTCCCAGGGGGGGGGGGATATGCTGCCAAACAAAAGCTAATTATATTATTTGTGATAAGGAGACTGAAGTGCTCTGAGGACGAGTCAGTGCCAATATGTTTTTGTTTGTGTTGCCTTTATCTCTTCCTAATTGTAAATTCCATGTCTTGCAGGCAGGTGATAAAAGGAGAAGCCGGCTGTTCTATCCCAGCTTAAAGAAGACCCAGGATAGAAGCTGAGAGAGTTGGAGGGGGATTCGCCACTACCAAGGGAAAATCAGGATGAATGTGCCTCTGTACCACTGACAAGCAGAACTGGAATGATATCTTGAACCTTTTTCCTGGAAGTGACCAAGTTAGCGATGAGCGGGGGAATATAATGGCCAAGAACAAGGATGCGCGGCCCCCGTCATTCGCCGTCAGTGTGGTTGGCCTCTCGGGGACGGAGAAAGAGAAGGGAAATTGTGGCGTTGGCAAGTCCTGCCTGTGCAACCGGTATCTTCGCCCCAATGCCGACGGCTACTACTCGGAGCACACCTCGGTGCTGAGCACAATAGACTTTGGGGGACGTGTGGTTAACAATGACCACTTCCTGTATTGGGGGGAGGTGTCCCACCGAGGGGACGACGGGTTGGACTGTAAAATACAAGTCATCGAACAAACGGAGTTCATCGATGACCAGACGTTTCTTCCGCATCGGAGTACAAACCTGCAGCCGTACACCAAACGGGCGGCGGCAAGCAAGCTCCAGTCGGCAGAGAAGCTTATGTACATCTGCACGGACCAGCTGGGCTTGGAGCAGGACTTTGACCAGAAGCAGATGCCCGACGGGAAGCTGAACATCGACGGCTTTTTGCTCTGTATCGATGTTAGCAAGGGTTGCAATAGGAAGTTTGACGACCAAATGAAGTTCGTCAACAGCATCTACTCCCAAATTATCAAGTCAAAGAAGCCCATTGTCGTTGCTGCCACGAAATGTGACGAGGGTGTGGACCAGCACCTGAGGGACCTGCAAGCCTTCGTTGCCAGCAAGAAGAACCTGCTATTAATCGAGACGTCGGCGCGCTCCAACATCAACGCAGAAGTCTGCTTCAACGCCCTCATCCAGCAGCTGGATAAAACGAGGGGGAAGCCAAAAACTGTGTCATACCTGGAGGCATATAAAGTGCAACGGTTGCTTGTCGCCTCAGTAACGGATAGATTTGAGAAATTGATAGTGCGCACCGTTAGGGATTACCACATCACGTGGAAAACGGTGATCAATAATATGAAGGGCCAGCCTGACTATGACCAGTTCATCACCTTGGAGGGCTCCAGGAAAGCACGCAACATGTTCACAAAGCACATTGCACAACTGAGGCAGGAGCACATCAAGAGGCGGAAGGAAGAATACCTGACAACACTACCGAAAACCCTTAACAACCTCCTCAATAACCTGGACGAGGTCGAACACCTCTCTTGGCCCGAGGCACAGAGTGTGATCCGGAACCGGCCGGATTTCCAGTACTGGTTTGTGGTCCTGGAACAGACGCCGTGGGATGAGACGGACCACATCGCCATGAGTGACCGCAGGATACCCTTCGACCTCCTCGACACGCTCGACGGTGAGAGAATTTACCACAACCACGTCCAGCACTTGCTCTCAGAGAAGAGAAGGGTGGAGATGAAGGAGCGGTTCAAGAAGACGCTGGATAGGGTTCACTTTATCAGTGCAGGGCAGCCTTGGGAGGAAGTCATGTGCTTTGTCATGGAGGACGAGGCCTACAAGTACATCACAGAATCAGATAGGAGGGATGTTTACTGTAGACACCAGCAGGAAATAGTTGAAAGGGCCAAAGAGGATTTTCAGGAAATGCTTTTTGAGCACGCTGAGCTATTCTATGACTTGGATCTGAATGCCACCCCCAGCTGTGACAAGATGAGCGAAATTCACTGTGTGCTGAATGAGGAGCCAAGATACAGAGCACTGCAGAAACTTGCCCCAGATAGAGAGTCGCTCCTCCTCAAGCACATTGGGTTTGTTTACCATCCCACGAAGGAGACATGCCTGAGTGGGCAGAACTGTGTGGATCTGAAAGTGGAGCAGGTTTTAGGAAACAGGCTGGTGCAGCTCGACCACGGGCGCTCTAATCTCTACTATAGCAGTGCCAACATCGATAAGATCAATCTCTGCCTCCTGGGAAGGGAGGGTCTCTCACAGGAACTAGCCAATGAGATCCGAGCTCAGTCCACAGACGACGAGTACACCCTGGACGGTAAAATTTACGAACTGGAGCTTCTGGCCGTGGATGTCAATTCCACGCTGCTCTTCAGCCACACGTGGGTCACCACCTTCAAGCCACATGGCTGCTTTTGCGTTTTCAACTCCATCGAGTCCCTCAACTGTATTGGAGATTGCATAGGCAGGATCAGAGCGGAGATGGCACAGAGTCGGAGAGATAGGTTTGCTCAGCCGCTACCTTTCATTCTAATCCTGGCGAATCAGAGGGACAGTGTTTGCAAAAACATACCCATCCTGAGGCACCAGGGCCAACAGCTGGCAAACAAGTTGCAGTGCACCTTTGTCGACATCCCCTCCGGGGCCTTTCCACGTAAATTCACAGAGTTCCAAATTAAGCAGGGTCTCCGCGCAGCGCTGGATGGGCTAAAGCATAACTTTGATGTCTTGGCCCCACTGCCCTCTATCAAAGACATGTCAGAGACGGACCTCAGGATAGTCATGTGTGCCATGTGCTGGGATCCTTTCAGCGTCGACCTCATCCTTTCGCCTTTCCTGGACTCGCATTGTTGTAGCGCGGGTCAGCCGGGCCAGAGCAACACACTGATACTGGACAAGATCATCGGGGACAGCAGGAGGAGGATCCAGGTCACCGTCCTCTCCTACCACACTGCTATCGGGGTCCGCAAAGACGAACTGGTGCACGGCTACATTTTGGTCTACTCTGCCAAACGCAAGGCTTCTATGGCGACCCTGCGGGCCTTCTTGGCCGAAGTCCAGGACGTGATCCCCGTCCAGATGGTGGCCATTACAGACAGCCAGGCAGACTTCTTTGAGAATGATGCCATCAAGGAGTTGATGACGGAGGGGGAGCACATTGCCACAGAGATTGCCGCCAAGTTTACGGCACTCTACTCGCTGTCGCAGTATCATCGGCAGACGGAGGTTTTCACGCCCTTTTTCAATGAAGTGCTGGAGAAAAAGCCGAACATTGAGAGCTCCTTCCTGTTTGACAGCTCGTCACGTGAGTGCACCACTGGTGCCAGTGAAGACGTCTTCCCCACCTCACCCCATAGCCACTCCCCGGCCTACAACACCTATTACCTAGAATCTGATGACGATAACGAGGCCCCACCACCGTACAGTCCAATAGGCGATGACGTTCAGCTTCTCCCCACACCCAGCGAGCGGGCCAAGTACCGCATCGACCTAGAGGGCAACGAGTACCCGGTCCATAGCACGCCTGTGGGAGACCATGAACGCAACCACAAAGTGCCTCCACCTGTCCGGCCCAAACCCCTGCTCCCCAAACCTAATGTCAAAAAGCTAGATCCCAACCTGCTTAAAACCATCGAGGCTGGCATGCGAAGCAACCGCAGGCTGCAGCGCGGCCCAATGACGCACAGCGAGGACGTGGATGCGTCGGACAACTATGCAGACCCCGTGGACACCTTGCTGAGGTCCAGGGGCTTCCAGAACGACGACATATACGCTGTGCCCGATGACGCACACAGTCGTCTGGTCAAAATAAGAAACTCCTTCGGCGGGTTGCATGTCCTCCACGGAGGAGGAGAGGAAGAGAACGGATTCGACAGGAAGTGTCAGGCCGGACGGCGGGGGTCGAAATACAAACATCGTTCTAAAATCCTGTTCAGCAAGACGAATGCCTACCAAAGACGATTCCAGTCCGACAGCGATGGGGAGGAGTCGGGCCCCGCTACGCAGAAAAAGAAAAAGGGAAGAGCCCACCGGGGCAGCGAGGAGGACCCACTGCTCTCCCCCGCCGACCCCTGGAAGGGCGGGATAGATAACCCCGCCATCACCTCGGACCCGGAGCAGGAGGACAAGAAGATGAAGAAGAAGAAGAAGACGCCAAAGGAACCCAAGAAGGTGAGTCTTCTCCGTCATGAATCTTGACGTATGCAGAGATTTAATGTCGGGTCCATTTTATAAAGGGTAGTTTAAAAGTTATCTTTATAGAGCAACAAAAGACAGAAACAGATGCTTTTTTACTGAATGAAAGCTTCAGTGCTTTGAATATGAGAGAGAGAGAGAATGAAAGAGTGTGAAAGAGAGCAGAAGAGACTGTGTACAGTAGTGTGTGGGTGTGTGCAGATTTCCGTTTTAATAGGCCCGGGACTCATAGTGAGAATAAAACAAGTTGATAAGTGATTGATCTGACCCGCTGATGAAATGGTTTATGAGCCTCCCCACCTTCCAGGCCCCAGACAACCAATAAAAAGCTTGATAAAGAAGACGCACTGTTACAGAGACAGTAAAACACTCATGCAAATGAAGACAAATCAAACAGCTTTTGAATAATGAAGTTAAAAGCAAACATTAGCCGACAGTACACACCAGTCCTAACAAACAGCTTTCATGTATATTTGCATAAGAGATCCATACATAAAATCTAAAATAGCAATAAGATACCTCCATTTCTAAAGTCAGTGCTCTGAATGGATCTTCATTATTTTCCCTTTTTATTTTCTATAACTTAACTTGACTCTTAGGCAGCAACATCCGATTTGAAAATGTTTGTAGTCACTTGAAATAACTACTCCACACCAAAACTGTGTGTAGCAATTGCAGCGTCAAGCAAAAACAATCACAGCGTGCACGATCTGTCAGTGTCCCGTTGCCCGATTGGACGACAACAACGCAACACACACGCATGCAGGCGAGCGAGCGAGCATCAGATAATAGTCTGCAAAATCCGTAAAGGAACAGCCGCCGGCGCTACACGGGCGCCATGAATGAAGGGCATTGTTGTAACATTCAAACTGTCTTTGATAATCAGAGAGGGAAAAGCGAAAGGACAAACCACAAGGTACAAAATGAGCAGAGGAGTGTGGGAAATCAAAGGCACCTCGTTACTCCTCCCAGCTTCAGTCCTAAATAACGGTTTTGTCTTTTTTTTCTTCTCATCTTCCTCCACATGAACCTCCCTCTGGTATCCCCCCTCTAACTTTCTGTCTGATCTATTCCCCAACTGACCTCCTCGTCGTCGTCTTCTTCTTCTTCTTCTTCTTCTTCTTCTTCTTCTTCTTCTTTCCTCTGTTCATTTCTGCTCTCCCCCGTGTCTTTTTCCTCAATTCCTTCTTCTTTCACTCCTTTCTCCATCTTCTTTCTATCTCTTAATGCTCGTCATGCTTTTCCCTTTTTCTTATTTTTCCTCATCTTCCCCTTGTTTCCCTTTTTCTTTCCCGTCGTCCCTTATTATCCTCCCTACCGTCTCTCCTCCATCATCCCTTTTGGATTGTTTCCTCTAATTCTGTCCCTCAATTTGCAATTTCCCATTTCTTCCATTTTTACTTCCCCTTCTTTCCTATTTCCTCATTTCTCCCTCCCTACTTACCTTCTTACTCCTTTCCATCCCCCTTTCGCCTCTCCTCTCTCCTCTTCCCTTGCTCTCATCTCACCCCCCCCCCCCCCCCCAACACTTTATAGCCAAAATCCTCCAAGCCCCCGAAGCCTCTGTACCCCCCGACCAGGAGAACCTGGGAGAGCAACTATTTTGGCGTTCCCCTGCAGAACCTGGTGACCTCGGACCGACCCATCCCGCTCTTCATCGACAAATGCGTCGACTACATCGAGCGCACAGGTGAGTCATTGTTTACATTGTTTTCTCTCTCTTCTTCTGGTCTGATATCTCACTCTTCTTCTTCTTCTTCTCTCTTGTTGTCTGTTTTCCTTTTATCTCCTGCCTGTGCGTTCAAGTGTATTTTGTAACTCTTGCAAAGTGAAGCTAGGTTTGTTCTTACATGCAAAAGCTTTGTTGTTATTTGGCGTGGAAATTCCTCTCATGTCTTTCCAAACGAGTAATGATGCGAGAGGAGGAGGAGGAGGAGGGACGGAGGGCTGGGGAGATGATTTGAGTGGGAAGTGAATCTAAATTATTATAAGATTCACTTCTCGGATCTGATACCACCCACCAAACATGTTTTGTCTGGTCCGTCAACCAGCCTGCCGGGCTGCCAGTCGATACAAGTCAATTTGAATTCAATGAGCTTTATTGGCACGCTATTTGATGTGTTGCCAGAGCACTGCTGGAAAGATTACAAAATAAGATGGCGAAAGATTACCGTGATCAAAAAAACTGATTAAGGAACGGCAGTGGAGAGATTTACTCAAGTACGTGCCGTCCCTTAATTAACCCAAGAAAAGAACACGAGATACTCGTAAGAACATGTCAGAAAAATGAATGACGCTGAAGATCATCAGTTTAAAGTACAGCCGCCTAAAACATGTCAGCAGAAAGCAGGAAGAAAAGCCACATTTAGCTCCAGCTTCTCAAATGTGAAGATCTGCTGCTTTTCTTTGTTTTGTATCATTGTGAAGTTAATATTTTGGGTATTTAGAAGAAGAACCTTTTTATTTGTCATATACATACACACATACACGAAATTTGACCTCTGCATTGGGGGGGGCGATGGAGGTGTGATCTGTCATGCTTATAGATTGTATAGAAGAAGTAGACGTTGTCACCATGACGTCGCTCGATGGTTTACGGTTTTGAAGCCTCTAGTTGGCCTTTTTTAGCCGTCGCCATCTTGGTTTTTGGAACCAGAAGTGACACAAGAGGAGGTGGAGCTAAGTACAACCGAGCGGGTTGAAGTTCGACACCCAAACCCCCAAATTTTGCTCCAATTTTATTTAGCTTGACACTCTGTGAATGAGTCGTATTTTATGCGTCAGCAGGAATGTAACACAACATTAAAGTGAAAGCAGCGCTCTGTTTATTTAAATATGAAAGTGCAATAAAAATGTTCTTGAGGGACGACTGCAGTGAACCCCGAACCCAGACCCAAAAACAAGCCTCCCCTCAGCCTATTAAAGACCCAAACTCTTACTTTTATCCCCTCTCACCACTGAAATGAATATTTCAAACACATTTAATATTGCATGAGTTTGTTGCATAATGTAATAACACATGGTCCAGTGCTCTTTTTACATGTTTAGTGCCTTTAAGAAGCAAAAGTGCAGAAAGACCTCCAAGTAACTTTTCCCCCCCAGTCAGATTCTGCAAAATATCCGATGACGTAATGCTTCCTGTTGAGGTTTTTCTGCTGTGTATTCAGGTCAGTTTTTATTTATTCGTGTGCTCAATTCAGGATCAGTTTTGGTCTCAGTGAAAGTGACAAAATGTCTCTTTAAGGTATTTAGAGGTTGTATTTTTGTGTATTTGTACACACTGTGCCCCCCCCCCCCAGCCCTCGACATATAAATCCCTTCAACACAAGACTGAAAACACGTCTTATCACCGCACTCCCTTTACCTCTCCTCCTCCATATGTGCAGCAAATGTACACCACGAACATTAAAGGGAGCATTTCCTGTGTTTCTGCCCGTGAGCGAGCTTCTGTTTCTGAAGGTAGCGCTCTGAGCCTGAGCTCTCTTCTTCGCTCGGGTTCCGTTAATTCCTGTCCTGAAAATCCCCCTTCGAATATGTTTTGATATTCAGCTGGATCTACATGAGACCCCCCCCCTCTCCGCTGGTGGCTGCCAACTAAATTTCGGATTAATCCCAGCGCTGTGTGTGTGTGTGTGTGTGTGTGTGTGTGTGTGTGTGTGTGTGTGTGTGTGTGTGTGTGTGTGTGTGGACGCCTGCCAGCTGACAGTGGTGTATTGGAGATTTCATGGCTAGTGCCGTGAAACCCTCTAAGTCCAGACGGTCTGTTGGATTTAACAGCTTTCATTTCTCACCAGATGTAAAAAGTGTTGTTGTTTAAGGTGCTTTTAAAAGCCCTTCAGGCTGTTTCTCTGTCGGAGTGAGAGGAGGGGCTTTATGTAGTCTTTAATCTGCCTGTAGAACATATCTGAGTCCATAGCTCAGAGGGTGGGGTCCTCCTGTGAAATGTACAGAGTGATGGTGGGTGTTGGCGTTACGCTCAGTCTTCAGTCTGCAGACATCCACCCTGCTAACGTCTGCTAACGTCTGCTAACGTCTGCTAACGTCTGCTGACCTCTGACCTCTGAGCGTGGTGGGAGGAGAGACTCCGTCCCGATGGGAACCATTAAAACTTCACCATGATGTTGTGCTATTGCTGGTTTTTTTCTCCATCTAACAAAAAGACACTTGTCACTTTAATTGGAGGTCAGAGTCAATGTTAGCGCTCTCCTCTCCTCCATGATGGACCGGTTCATAGTGTTTCTGTCTCCCAGAGAAATGACTTGTTTACTGGTTTGACCCAGCTTTGCTCTGGTTTAGACGTTTCTTTAACACAAGAGAGGTTTGTTTTCTTTTGTTACATGAAGAAAAGGTCGTCTGTAGAAAACGTAACTCTATATTTCACAAAGTAAAGTTCATAAAAAGCCTTGTCTCAGACAGTATCTATACTGAAACTCGGGCATCTTAACAGCTCTAGTATTGAAATGAATCCCAGCTCAGGCAAATATTCACATTTGAGAAGCTGAGACTGCTGGCGTTTTGTTTTTCTGTTATTAAAAATCATTCCTGATTAATATTTTGTTGGTAGACATGAAATTAATCAGCTAATCGTTTCAAATCTACAGAAACATTCAGTAGACGTTATCCACAAGCTTAAAGCGTAGGTTTCAGTTCTGCGTCGAGGACACACTGCTGCCTGGTTTGGTTTCACCGCATGTAGTCAGCCGAGAGGCAGCGAGGTGACGATGGTGTCTGTGGTGTCTGTGGTTTCAGAGTGTGTGAGGAAAAACTGTGACTTTATGTGAGTGTGTGGCTGTAAATGTGACTGAAGGCGTGAAGCTGTGGTGTGTGTGTGTGAGAGACCTTCATTTGCTGGCGTTTGTGTAAGTGATAAGAGTGTGTGTGTGTGTGTGTGTGTGTGTGTGTGTGTGTGTGTGTGTGTGTGTGTGTGTTGGATTTAAAGCACATCTAATGTTCTCAGGTTTTATGGTGAAAACTCGACGTGACGTTTCTCCAGGAACGAGCTAATTAAGAGCTCGTCTGTGTCAGGAGTTTTGTTTTAAGTGTGGAAGTGAACTCTTGAGATAAAATGCTGCTTATTAAATAAGGATGATGTTTGTTCTGTTTCCTGCTTGTTATCATTTTTTTTTTTAGTGCGCTCCAGTCACCACTTTCTAATTATAACACAACTCACAGGCCTCCCAGAGCGCCTCGCAACCCTGCGAAGAAAAAAGAACAAACTAAAGCCTTCAAGGTTCCTGAAAAAGAACAGGTGGCCTTAAAAATGCCCGTTTTAAATTAAAAGTGAGCAGCCAGATGTGTCAACGTGGTTCATTTTTGTGTGTGAGTGAGATGGACGTATTAACTGGGACACACATCCATAATGTCCTTCCTCTGTAGGTCTGTTCTTTGATTTAAAAAGAAAACATGGTGCTTGGTGTTAGTATTCATGTGTGTGTCTCTGTGCAGTAGATCACAGCTGTTTTCATGTGCTTCATTGTTAAGCTATCATAAGGTCTATTGTTGCTTTTTATATGACAAAGATGTTTTTAAACTAATTAAATACTTCAATGAGTTGCAGCAGGTTTTTTGGTTGCGGTGATGAGGAATATCAGCCGCAGTCGAAATGTGGGCACCAGGTAGAGTACTTGTACCAGGTAGAGTACTTGTACCAGGTAGAGTACTTGTACCAGGTAGAGTACTTGTACCAGGTAGAGTACTTGCACCAGGTAGAGTACTTGTTCCAGGTAGAGTACTTGCACCAGGTAGAGTACTTGCACCAGGTAGAGTACTTGTTCCAGGTAGAGTACTTGTACCAGGTAGAGTACTTGCACCAGGTAGAGTACTTGTTCCAGGTAGAGTACTTGCACCAGGTAGAGTACTTGTTCCAGGTAGAGTACTTGTACCAGGTAGAGTACTTGTACCAGGTAGAGTACTTGTTCCAGGTAGAGTACTTGCACCAGGTAGAGTACTTGCACCAGGTAGAGTACTTGTTCCAGGTAGAGTACTTGCACCAGGTAGAGTACTTGCACCAGGTAGAGTACTTGTTCCAGGTAGAGTACTTGTACCAGGTAGAGTACTTGCACCAGGTAGAGTACTTGTTCCAGGTAGAGTACTTGCACCAGGTAGAGTACTTGTACCAGGTGGAGTACTTGTACCAGGTAGAGTACTTGTTCCAGGTAGAGTACTTGCACCAGGTAGAGTACTTGCTCCAGGTAGAGTACTTGTTCTGGATCAAAGCACGGTTCATGTGTCTTAATTTGTCCTCCATTGTTGTTGCCGACATGTAGGATGTGACGCTTTGTCTTATCGTGTTTGTCCCGCCCCTCCTCCTTTGTGATTGGACGGCTGGGTGTAAACAGTGACGAGCTCAACTTCGTATGTCAATAGTGTGGTTATTGACATATGTCGGTTATTGCGACAGAGTCTAGTATCTGATTCTCCTTCAGCTGACAACATCGGCTTGTTGGATCGTTTTATCTGCGTGATCAGTGTTCTTCTGATCAAAGTGAAGGACTGGAGGTGAGATACCTGAGACACGACCTATTATAAGACATCCTTCACTGAGACAAGAACATAGATATGAACAATAGAGTAATAATACCATAATAATGTGGTGAAGTATCCTGATGTCCTCTGTTTGTTTCTCCAGCGTGTCGTCAGCCTCACATTCATTTTCTGAACGCGTGTCGGAGTAAATGAGTGTTTTTCTGTGTGCGAGCGGAGATCTAAAGGAGGATTTGTTGGTCTGGTCTCTGGAGGACTGAGCGTGCCTCTGCCTTGGATTCCTCTCTTTGTAGCGCAGTGACGGGTCCTGACCTTACATTTCTGCAAAATGCAGCAGCGAGGAGGATCAGGCTCTCAAGACGGCCAACGTTTTACCAACTCCACAAGGTCAGGAGCTCCAATCTCTGCTCTGTACTTTCAGCATTAAGCTCAATGCCGGGAAAAAAGCGCCAGTTTCTACCAGCATCCAATATGAAGGAGACCTGATGACACTCCTGAGAGAGAGAAGGAGTGAAAGCTCAAGTAAAAAGACTTCCTTTATAATAGTGAGTGTAGAGAAGGTGACACCAGGTATTTTCTAAAAGGCTTCCTGCCCACGTTCTCTGGATTCACACGGCAGTTGTAGATTTTTGATAAACGACCTCTTTAGTGAGGAGGAACTCTGCTGGAGCCGAGTATGAAGAGTACAAAAGACGACCCGGGGTCCGGGAGGCCGATGTGTTCGTTCCTCGTGAGGAACAAGAAGTCAACGTAGATGTTGTTGTCACGTAACTTGCGTACTTCAGCAACGGCACTTCCGTGTTTTATTTGAACCCAAACCTCACAAAGTGGTTTTGTCTCCTAAACCTAAACTGAGTTTCCTGTAAAGACGGAAGTTTATTTTGAAAAGACCGTCCGCATGTAACGAGCAGAAGTTGACACGAGTTGCTGGATTTCGTAGGAAAACGCTCAAAAGAAATCCTCCGACTCGTTGTATGAGGATACGTTGATTACAGGACCGACTCGTCCAACTGTCCTCGAATGCAACACGGGGATCTTCAAGTATAAAGATGCAAACTTTTGATTTGAATATTCCTCCTAAAACCATTTAATGAACACGCAGCACAGCAGTGAATAATTATCCGAGTGCTCACTGATGCACATTCTTCACGTTTAATATGCCGACCAGCAGCGCAGTGCACAATACATCTTTCTTTATTTAAAACACATAAAACGTCGCCTGTGTGTCTCCTCGGATGGAAAACAGCTTTCCTCTCTCTTCCTCCATTCGTCTTGATGGTAAAACGCTTCATAAAATATCTGAACGCTGGAAATGCAAAGCAGTGTAAGCGAAGCTTCTCTTGTTTTCTTCCTCTTTGTTCGCCCCCAAAATCGCTGACATCTTTGTATTTAAAAAAATGGCTAAAGCGCACACACACACACACGCACACACACACACACGCACACACACACACACACACACACACACACACACACACACACACACACACACACACACACACACACACACACACACACACACACACACACACACACGCTCACGCGCTCCAGGCTCCAGTCTGCACCAGTTCAGGCTGCATATATTTTAATCATGTATTTATGAAACTGCTGCCTTTTAAATTTCAGTAAAATGTAAAACTATCCAGCCGTCTATTTCATTTTTTGGCTTCCGAAATGCAGACACAGGGTTGGTTTTTGTCCGCTCTACACACATAAGAAACTCTCCGAACATCCGTCTGGCGTCTGAGAATAAAACCTTGAGAGGAACCGAGGGTCTCGCAGAAGAAGTCTTTCAGACGACGAGGCCACACAGCTCCTCGCTGCCCGACTCCGTTAGAGACGTTTTATTAAATGTTTCCTCCTCCCCAGAGGGGGGGGGGGGGGGGGGGGGGGGGATGATTAAATGGCGTTTTGATGTTGATGCATTAGGAAGTCCCATTGGTTGTTATCTTCCTCAGCACTTAGTATAATGTGAGGGAGGAGAGGAGCTCTCTCCATCGGCTGTTAGACGGAATAAAACACGTCTTTAACAAAGTTTGAATCATTTCAAAATACACTTTTATGTCAGTTATTCATTTTAGTTTTTTTTTTATTTCCCCGGCTTTTCTGGTTAAGTAATCATTTCTTATATATATATACACTATATATATATAGTTCTATAGAAACAGCACAATAATGGCTAAAAGTAGAGAGAACTGAAAAATTTAAGTTGTGCAATATAACTCGGACATAAATAATAATCAAGGAAAAAATGTTTAATTATTTTTGGTAATTTAGTGAGCAAAAATATTAAAAAAATTCATTTTTCCAAGTGTACACAAGTGTTACCATTGTTGTAAAGATAAATCGAGGTTCCATATATATTGAAATATTATATATATATATATATATATATATACTACTATATATATTGAATCCTCTACTTCCAGCCTCTCCTCTGTGCTCATCAGCCTGAAGTTCAGTCGAAAATTCACTGAATTGTTGTGACATGACTGTTGGTCTCACATGAATCAATCATGACTTCATAGTTCCACTGATGAGCTCAGAATTTAATGTTTTTCACAGAATCTGATTAAAGCAAAGGGTTTGTTTGTGGCGAGATGTTAAAGGAGAACATGAAGAATAAAATGTTTTTGATGAAAAATCACAATTTTAAGCTTCGTTTTGGCTGTTTTTATTCTGATGGACACGTTCCTCACACATGATGTGTTCAAGGACCGACGGAAAGATGAAAATCTGACGGTAATGCCGTTTTTTACAGCTTCTGGTTGTGATAAATGTTCTTTTTAGTTTTAGTGGTCAGTATAATGCACATTACTTTCATCCTGAATATCTTATTTGCTGTGTTTCACTCACTCTGTCATCTATAATAATCATACATAATAAATATATACATATAGATATATACATATATATATATATATATATATATATATATAATAGTACCCGTTACTGCTGGTGTGGCTCTGGATGAAGTCGGGGACCCAGCGGACTCTGAGCTCTGCAGGAGAGTAATTCAGCAGCCACGTCTTCATTCAAAGCTGATTATTGGCTATTTTCAGCCTGCTTTGAAGTCGGATCACCACTCTCCACTTTGACAGAATGAAAAGACGGATTTCCTCTGCAGTGAAATTAGATTTTTATAAAACATAATTCATAGGTTTTCAGAGTACGTAATGGAAGGATGTAGTCATTGAGTGGACCCTAAAGGTCTGACGGAGAGCGCTCAGAGTGATGTAAGAGGTACAAAAACACATCTGACAGGAGATAAGAAGTACTGTGAATACACTACGTCTACCTCTCCTGTCAATCATTCGCTCCACTTCTCCTTATTATATATTATATATATATATATATAATAATATCTCCGCCTGCAGCTCTCGGAGCTCCGCAGCAGGAATCAGCCAAAGTGAGAGTTCAAGTTGGAAATTGATTGGCTGCTGGCACGCTTCCCATTCATCCTACTCACACTGTCTTTACGTGTGTGTGTGTGTTGTGTGTTGTGTGTTGTGTTGTGCTGCTGCGCTGACGTCATGTCCAATGGAAACGTCCTGTTCATGGGTCAGTGCTCCCAGCAGCCTGATGGGACGGTCGTCACTTGTCTGCGGCCTTCTGGTGTGAAAAAGATACTCTCTTAATTCACTAATATGTTGCACAGAACATAAGTCTGCAGTCATTTAGCCACGCCCCCATTTCTCTATATAAGGAAGTCTAGCAACGCGAGTCAATTTCCCGCTCGTTACCTGCACACCATCCGGTCTTTTTAACGAATAAACATATAATGCAGCGGCAGCACATCTAACAGACATTAGCATTATGCTAATTCATTGTTCGTGAAGGACGGGTGTGTCAGCATCAACCTGCAGCCACGTTGAACCACGACGCTGCAGAATTTACAGCATGTCGACGTATTTAAGTTAAAAACAAGTTGTGTTTCACTTGTTAATGCTGTTTATAGAGAACACAAGTAAATAAACAAAGAACATTATGTACAATATAGCGTTGTGATAAATATAAAACCATGCAGCTAACGTCGATACTGTACTTCCTTTGTTGATGTGAAAGCTGCATATTAACACAACAAACATCATCTGCTGTGTTTCTATCTCGTTAAAGTCACGCTGACGCTGGTCCTGTGTGTATTTCATTACGTAGGAGTTTCCAGCTTTATTATCACACTTTGTTGTAAGTCAAACACTTTATCCCAGTTATTGTTCTCGTCTTTTCCTTCACACACTAAACATTCACTGAACCAGGAAGAACAAAGTCTTTTACTGGATCCCCCTCCGATCAGCCCCAGCAGGTGGTCTCTCCCGTTTATACGCTGATAAACTGGAACCTTTGACCGTTTCTTCTTTTATTAGCGGTGTCGTAACTGAAGCTGAGTCACGGCTAACGTTTCCCAACACTTCAGGTGTCTGATGCTCCTCAGAGAGACGAACTGGAGCTTAAACCGTGTGTGTGTGTGTGTGTGTGTGTGTGTGTGTGTGTGTGTGTGTGTGTGTGTGTGTGTGTGTGTGTGTGTGTGTGTGTGTGTGTGTGTGTGTGTGTGTGTGTGTGTGTGTGTGTGTGTGTGTGTGTGTGTGTGTGTGTGTGTGGATGTTTGTGGTACTTGTGGTCTCACAGAGGTGAGGCTGCGTCTGGGTTGTAGCGGTTACAGAGGATGTCAGGGCTTTGACACATGACTGTGTGTGTGTGTGTGTGTGTTACATAACAACCTAATTTTAGGCTCTTGAGTGTCTCGACTTGATTACGTTTTTAGTTCAGTTTTTCCATCAAAATTGAAGCACATTTATCTTCATTTAGCACACACACACACACACACACACACACACACACACACACACACACACACACACACACACACACACACACACACACACACACATATTCTGCATTACATCCTGCTCCCTAGCTTGTAGTCTTAATCTCTTCCCTTTGGATTTCCTGCTCACCGACTGAGACATCAAGAGATAGGAGTGTGTGTGTGTGTGTGTGTGTGTGTGTGTGTGTGTGTGTGGCCTCCATCCCCCCCCCCCCCCCCCCCCCTCTCCTGGTGAATAGGTGAAGCCTCTTTCATCGTCGCTCTTGTCTTGGTGTGTTTGTTGTGATCGTCTCCAGAGAGAACAACGTGCTGCTGTGTTTCTTCTGTAGTTGATCTAACGCGAGCGTGTTTCAGGGCTCCATCAGCATCTCCGTCTCTCTGTCACTGCGTCCACAGCGAGTCGGCTAAATGTGAAAATATATACGTCTTTCTCTTCACACTAAGCTTTTATGAAAGGATGAATGAGCTCTCTGAGGATCCATCAGCAGCTTATGATCATAACAGATTAACTTGATTGATATCAGGTTTCATCCACGAGGCGCATTGTTTTATAAGTATGTAACTAAATCACACATTTTGTTGTATTTAAAGTTGAAGCAGTTATTCAAATCATCGAGAGGCCAATCGATGTAACAATGAATCTCCAGATGTTTAATTTTTTAAACAAATATCGTTTTATCTTCTCAGTGCAGCTTTGCTGTCGTTCTCTGTATTATTGGAGGCTAAATATAAACTTTTACGTTTTGTTTTGTGCTCTTTATATCCAAAGCAAATCATTGTGATATTCACCGCCGATAATCGTCCTGTTTGTTATTTAGCAGCTCTGACGTAATGCATCAACTATCATCAACATCAAACATCAACTATCCTTCTTCATGTTCTCAAACTTTATGTTTCACACTGAACTAAAGCACTTCAACGTATCTTGCACTCTTCCACCTTTAAACGTCTATATTTTTAGGTTTTTCATGTATTTTTTCACATTTCATATTATGTGTTTTGACGTTTGCACCACATGTTGGCTGTGATGAACAATTCCTTTGTTTGAATGAAAGAAGAAGAAGAAGAAGAAGAACAACAACAACTTCATCTCAGTGTGGACACAGATCCTCATGAAAACCACTCTGCAGATGCTCTCTCTCGCTCTCTCTCTCTCTCTCTCTCTCTCTCTCTCTCTCTCTCTCTCTCTCTCTCTCTCTCTCTCTCTCTCTCTCTCTCTCTCTCTCTCTCTCTCTCTCTCTCTCTCTCTCTCTCTCTCTCTCTCTCTCTCTCTCTCTCTCTCTCTCTCTTAGTGTTTCTTAAAGTGAGGGGGGGGGGGGTGGGTGGGGGCGATGTGAGGATTAGATTAGGCCGATCGGTTCTGGCCTCCAGCGAGCGTTTGTGCAGCAGCAGAGCATTATGGGGGACAGACGAGTCCGGTTTGAGCCGGGCCGGCGGCTACATCAGGGAGAGTGTGTGTGTGTGAGATGAGAGTGTGTGTGGTGTTAAGATGGACTAACATGCTACAAATGTGTGTGTGTGTGTGTGTGTGTCCTAGGGGCAGATTGTGTGGAGAGAACGATAGAGGCGAGTGTGATGCCACCTGGCTCCGAGGCAGTCATCTGGTCTAATGGGGGCTTGTGTGTAAATGTGTGTGTGGCTGTGTTTGAGCAGTCCAGTCGTCCATTAGTTTGCCTTGAAAAGCCCTTATGTTGCCCTTATATATATATATATATACATATATATATATATATCTCTATATCCTCGCCGCCGCCAGCGGAACATGTGAGCGTGCTGAGAACAACCGGCAGCAGAGGGAGAGAGTGACCCACGTTTTGCTTGCGTGGACTTCAATGTGAGCAATAAGGAGATAATGTGTGAAGTGGAGCGAGAGATAAATCAGAGTGTCCTTCCCTCTGCCAGCTCCATTTAATTGGGGCACCTTGGATTACATCACCGGCCATTTAACAGACGGACTGAACTCCAAACGGAGAGGATCTTAATGTGTTTTCTCACTTCACCTTCTTTTGCTAAAAGTTCTTTGCCAAGGTTTTGAGGTATTTATCTCTCTGCTGCCGGAGCTCCTGCAGCTGAAGTAACGTTCTTTATTCTGTTTCTTTTTCCTGACTAAGATCTAGTAGGTCGAAACGTTGCATCAATAAAAAACCTGTAAGGAATCCCTGTCGTCAGTGGACAAATACACGATGAGCATGACGTAAAGACGAGCGTTACTCGACTACCTTCAGCTCTGATGATCTTATGTTCGACCTAGATGTGTGTTTGAGGACCCACCAGCCAATCAGAGACGAGTATTCCCTTAAGCTTTGGTGTAAATTACAGCTTTAATCGAGCCATTTTCTGCTAAAAACCTTACTTTGGTGCAACATATTCTCTATAAAAAGTGTTCCATCCTACTTTTCATAGTGACTCCCAACGGCTTGAAAACACATGAATACATTAGTGAAATGAGTAAATGATGACGTCATCATATGATCGCCAGTCAAATGTTTTCAATAAAAGTTGATAGAACTGATGTTAGCTCCAGTCACGCGTGGATCAAATTGATCCTTGTTTGTTGGGATTCCTGTTTTGTGTCACGTGTCGGAGATAAACAGAGTGTGTGACTCGTGGTTACAGCTGACATCGTTTTTATTTGGGTTCTTACGTAACCACAGAAAACTCCCATGATTAGTTGAATTTAAGAAATGCGACCTGTCAGCATTTTAGGCACAGTGATGGACTACTTCCAGGTCTGAGAGCAGAATACTGGTTTAAAATAAACAGTCAGGATTGTCCAAAAGTAAAATAAAGCGTACTAGTCCTTTAACAGCTGGGCTGTACAGCTGCTAATGGGAGAGGGTGGAGAGGATTTCTGAAGTCCTGCTGTTCCAGACACGTCAGTCTGTCGCCCTCCTGAGAGCCACTGACCTCAGTGAGCACCTTGCTGCAGGCTTCACACACACACACACACACACACACACACACACACACACACACACACACACACACACACACACACACACACACACACACACTTTCTGATGATGCAGAGGCTTTGATGAAGGTCTCAGGAGGGCGTTTAGTCGGCCATGTTGTACAACACGAGGTGCTGACTCTCTCTCTCCTCTTCTTTGTCTCCTCTTTAATCCCTTTTCTTTTTCATCTTCTCTTCTTTTCTTTCTCCCGTTACTTCCTCCTCTGCCTCCTCTTCGTCATCTTCCTCTCATCCGTCTCCTGTGAAACTCTCCTCATTCCTTCTCTCCTCTCTCCTCCATCTCATCGTTATCTCCTCTGTCCATCCTCTTCTCCCCCGTGTCGTCACTTAGCCTCACCCAAAGTGTGTGTGTGTGTGTGTGTGTGTGTGTGAGAGTGAGAGACAGCTAAGAACTGACCTATTAATGCTGGCATTGTTTAAACCTCTCAGTCCACAGTCGTAGCAGATGTTTGTGCATTTAGTGAAACGTATTGATCTTCTCGTCATCACAGCGAACTTTAAAGGAATATTCCACCACGTTTCTACACAGATGTTTGTCTGCTGTTGTCTCAAAACTAAAACATGTTCAATACTCCATCCGAGGTGTCTGAGGTTGTTTTTTGGTTTTCTCATATACAATCCATTGATCAGCATAAATATTGAGTGTGCAGAGAAATACTAAAATACCATATTGTGTTCAGGCTTTCTCACCTGCTCTTTGATCTGCTCTCAGAGCGACACATCTGGACACACACACACACACACACACACACACACACACACACACACACACACACACACACACACACACACACACACACACACACACACACACACACACACATATTTTGGGTGAGGCTAAGATCTCGATCAGAGCGCCGTCATCTTTTATCTCAGCCCGTCAGAGTAACAACAGGTTGAATCTCATTTTACAATATAAAGCAGCACATTCAGTAACAAGAAACGCAGAACACTCAAAACGTGTCGAATCTCTTAATGTGTTCATAATATTCTAGTTTGCAGGAGAGAAGAACGCGTTGTTAGTTTGTGTTGAAATACAATAATTAGGCCTCATTATCATTCATCACATTCTGCTGCAGGTGAAATAATTAGATGAAATAAAAAAATGCCAAAATAGAAAGTTAATGTGTATGTTGTGTGTGTGTGTGTGTGTGTGTGTGTGTGTGTGTGTGTGTGTGTGTGTGTGTGTGTGTGAGATAGAGTGTTTGTGTGTGTGTGGGCGTGTTGTCGGCTGCTCCTGTCGCTTCCTGAAAGCTGGACATCTGTCCTACTGTCAACACACACACACACACACACACACACACACACACACACACACACACACACTTAGCTTAGGTCAGTGTGTGTGTGTGTGTGTTAAACATATGTCGGTGTGAAAAAAGCTGCGATTTTTGGGCAAAAATAACTTCATTAGAAAACAATTGACGCAGCAAAAATAGCCTGATTTTTAATCCCTAGTAATGGGGGAAGGTTCGATAATGCTGGATCCTACAGTTCCCACAATGCAACCTTCATTTGTCTAGAGCCTCCCTGGCAGGTAAATGTCATTTTTAAACTCCATGTTTTCATGTTCACTGGTTGAAAATAACAACATGGCGACGGCCGTAATCCAAGATGGCGATGGCAAACTCAAGGCTTCAAACAAACGCTACAGTGTCTCACTATCGCCTCTCCAGGTTAAAAGTGGTATTACAAGACAGGACGGGCTGGAGCTAGCTGGTTAGCAAAGCTGTAACCTCTTTACCTTCTGTTCATCGTGTTAGTTCATTTATTTAATGTTTTAAACTGAAATTCTGTCCACATCTTACACATCTTACACCTTTTAAAAGTTTGAGTTGTAATCTGCTGAAACTTTCTCTGTAGCTCAGATTTTAGTTTCAGAGCGATGTGAAGAATCAGACAAAGTGTACATTTGATGAAATTGTGATTCTCCTTTTGTAACGATTTCAGGCTGAAAGCAGACTGCAGATGTTGTCTGAGACTGTGTGTGTGTGTGTGTGTGTGTGTGTGTGTGTGTGTGTGTGTGTGTGTGGGTATGGATCGTGTTACCCAAGGTGCCCAGATATTAAATCATACTCACACACACACACACACACTCTCCTTGCAGCCTTTGTATTGATTTATATTGACCCATGGTTGTGTGGAGGGTCGGTCATTAAATTAACACACCAATGGAGAAAATGATGACTCCACCAGACCACAACTGTGTGTTAGAAACACACACACACACACACACACACACACACCACACACACACACACACACACACACACTATCGGCAGCAGAATGACTTCCAGACCAGAAAGCTCAGCTCATTTCTCAACCAATGGATTGTGGGAAAAGTTGCGTTTTAGTGTCCTCTGGGAACAAAGAAAACAGCTCCTACCTGCACATTCATCTTCCTTGTAGGAGTCGGTGCATGTTCGCATGTCAGACCACATTTTATAATGAGCGCTGGGATGTCCTGGATTTGAGAAACTGGAACATGCTGGCTGGGATCTGCTGATATGAAGTGGAAACCAGCAGGTCCAGTTTACTGTCTGTGTGTGTTTTTAAACAAGCGAACACTAGTAGCAACAAAAACAGAACTTTAGCAACTCTCAGACCGGACAACGCCAGGATGTCGACCTGTCAATCACCGTGTAGCCCCGCCCCTAAAGCATACCCTGCTTTATGGTCTGACTCTAAATGGACCATAATTTACTAAATGAACATCATGCTGTATTGAAGAAGACTTGAAACTAGAGATTGAGACCATAAACTCATGTTTACAATGTTTACTGAGGTAATAAATCAAGAGAGAAGTAGAGTCATTTTCTCATAGACTTCTATACAACCAGAGGAGTCGCCCCCTGGTGGACACTAGAGAGAATGCAGCTTTAACACGTGAAGCTTTGACTGGGTATTGTTTGTAAATGTTTAATATCTGTGCCCCAGTTTTGGTGTCCTCGCGATACCTTTTTCCATATGATAATCTGAGCAACATAAACGTGTTTTAACCCTTTTCTCCATTTAAAAAAGAAAGAAACAACAACAATGTGCTACTCAGTGCGTTTGATTTGGACTACTATTTGGTGGCATTAAATGTCTCTCTATGAGACAGAGGAAGAGGAGATACGAGGCTTTGTATTAGAGGGATACTTTCATTGTTGTTTAAAGTGTTTTCATGTGATTTATTTGAACCCAAAGTATTCGTCTTTGATGCCCAACCCGAAACGTTTCAATAGAAGATAAAGCACAACACATCAAAGACCCAACACCATGTGACCACACAATGTGGACTAACAAAGCTAAAGGAAACGTGAAGGCGGGTTCATGAAACATTCTTGGATCTTGTTGTAAATGCTTTCCTGTTTGTGGAGGTAAACAGTCAGACACAGAGTCCGTGTTTACGTGTTCTTTTTCTTTCATCTGATTATCTCGACACCTGAAACTCATCATCTTAATGTGAGTAACGTGTCTCAACAGTCCGTCCCCAGTTTGTCTCTTTATGAAGACGTAAACACTCCGGTCTGATGAGTCCTTATCTGACTGCTGAGGTCAGAGGTCACCGTGCAGAGCTGTTGGTTTGTGACTGAGACTCTGAACAACAGGGAGGATTGTTAACGTACAGAGTGTGTGTTTGATCTGTTCCTCGGGGCCAGTTATCACAATCAGTCTGTGTGTTGAACAATGTCACACTTATTTCATTTATAGACTTCAGTGAACACTTCTCTCTGTCTTTACGTTGCAGTATTGAACACATCAGCTCTGTTTTTGGAACATTTAATGTGGGCAGAAAATGACGTTATTCATTTTACCACACGGGGAAAATAAATGTGATGATTGTTTGTCACAATAGTCTAAATCATGTTTATGTAGCTTTAATCTGCCGGTAGAGTTTAAATTAACTTCATCAATCGGGCCTCGAAGTGAGGAGTTGTATAATCCATCAATGTCAACGTTGACACACACACACACACACACACACACACACACACACACACACACTCTGCCCGGTGAAATAAGAGTTAAAATAGACGATGATTGACTTTCGCTTATTGAACTGGCTTCCTGTCCCCTCCCACAGCAGATGGTTGTCACAAATAACTGGCCAATGGGCAGACAGGCAGACAGGGGCAGTGAAGCAGCTTTGAGATAAGAAAAAGATGAAAAACGATAGCGAGTGATGAGAGGAACTGTGATACAATAAGTGTGTGTGTGTGTGTGTACTTTGTGTGTGTGTGTATAGGTGTGTCTGTGTGTGTCTGTGTGTGTGTGTGTGTGTGTGTGTGTGTGCATCAGGATATGAGATCATATCTCAGCAGGACGAGTCTTATCAGATCCCAACATGCAAACATGAGCTCCTCTGTTAGCTTCCTTCCTCTCAGGTCTGATATCTGTGTGTGTGTGTGTGTGTGTGTGTGTGTGTGTGTGTGTGTGTGTGTGTGTGTGTGTGTGTGTGTGTGTGTGTGTGTGTGTGTGTGTGTGTGTGTGTGTGTGTGTGTGTACTTTGTGTGTGTGTGCATCCTTTATAGAATAAAATGTCCTCACAAGGACAGAGAGATGTTACAGGGTGGAGACATTTTGTCATTTTAAGGTCAGAGGTGAATGAGTGATGCTGCATTCAGGGCGCGTGGTACAAATGAACTCTGTGAAGTAAACAGTTCATGAACACTACAGGAAATAGGATTAAGTTGGTAAATAGTAAACGTTAGCTTCTTACTTTACACTTCAAACACAAGAGTGGAGTTCATTAGTGAAGATTATCTTGATGAACAAACATTAAAATATCGTAAACGTTTGTTTGACAGATTATTTTACATAATAATTCAAAATCAAATGTGAGAATCCTATTGGTTTTTTTTGTACATTCATTGAATATCACCGTTTTTCGTCCAGGTGGATGTTCAGGTGTGAAAACAGCAAACAGACCATCTGCTCTGTTGTTTCTTTGACTTCTCCAGCTCTTTAATATCTCTCTCCATTATTTCAGCGGTGTAACAACAGGTGACTCATTTGCATATTGATACAGTGATACTGTTGTGTGGTCACAGCTGAGTGTTTACAGAGTCATTGAGAACAACGCAGCTCAGCTGATCGTAATCAGGAACCCAAAACTGTCCGTTTGAAAATATAAATTGTTGAGTAAATAGTATTGTTGAGTAAATAGTATTGTTGAGTAAAGACTTTGTCAATAAAGCTGTCCTGCTCATATTTAAATATGAGCCATTTCTCTCTGGATGCTTCTTGTGGTTTGTGGTCGACGTCTCCGTGTTCATCTCTTTGTTCAGAATCAGCAGAAAAGTCTCATGACCGTGACAACGAGGCTTCAAATGACATCACATGTGAAGCAGGACTTCCTCCTCCTCCTCCTGATATCAGAGTGTCATCGGGCTGAAGGTCGAAGCGTCTGGGCTGCAAGTCAGTCCTCACAAGTGTAGCAATCCAAACGTATAGAATGTAGAGCAGCAGCACAGGCTCTCACACACACACACACACACACACACACGCGTGTAAAAGCGCACACAAAGACACGTATGCACGGATAAACAGCCAGATACCAATGAACACACACACTCACTCCCACACATGACACGATTTACTTGAATCCATTAAAGCTGAATTTGCATAATACTGTCTCTGCTTAACTGCCTCTGCAGGGACACACACACACACACACACACACACACACACACACACACACACACACACACACACAGAGACATGCATACTGCAGTGTGGATGACCTTGCAGCAGCGACAGAGCAGAACTACAACCTGTATGGATTGTGTGTGTGTGTGTGTGCAGCCCCATTATAGCACTAATTAAGACACTCCGTCTCCATATGTGCCATATGTGTAGAAATGCTGCTGAAGGCTCAGACACACTGAGCGCTTTATTCTCCGTTTATCTCATGATTCTTGCCGCTGTCGTCAGATTTTCTGTGGATATCAATGACATCATCAGGACCAATTGTTTGCTTTGCTTGGTTGTCGTTTCTCTCTCTCTTGTAAATAAGTAACGGCTTGTCTTGTTTGACATCTCTCAGATGTTAAATTATGAATACATCTGTCCACACGTGCTGGAGAAACCACAGCTATGTGATGTTTGGGACCAGATTCTTTGCCACGTGTTGTGTGTGTCGTCTTATCTGGAAAGAAATGAAAATATTGATCTTTAATTTAGTCACTTAAAGCTGAAACAGCAATGCACCTGAAACAGGCACAAAATAAAGATTATAGCAACGAGCAGAGAGCTCACAATACGTTTATTAAGAAGCTCCAGAGTCTAAAGTATTTATGACTCATAAATGTTTACAGACAAGTCAGTTCAGATTCCATCAAAAGGAGGACGAGCTACGAAATAAATGAGTCACAGTGCAATGAGAGGAACAGAACGCCTCACGTTGGACTGATAAATGACTTCAGATGATCAAAAGAGAACGACTAACATTGTAAAATCATCGGCGCATTAACAGACAATAGCAGCTGGTTTCCCTCCATCTTCATCCTCTTCATCCTCTTCATCACTACTCTCTCTTTCTTCACCTCTCATGGGTCATTAAAGCTCATTGTTTATATTCTCTCTACTATTCAGTGATTGTGACGTCGATGCGTCGTTGCCTGTTTTTTTATTGATCAATAATTCGACCCAATGCCTCGAGGCTCAGAAAAGAAAGCATTCATGTGTATTTGTGTTTTTGTGTATTTGTGTATTTGTGTTTTGATCACTGCAGCATGTGGATCAGCTGGTGGTCCGGTCCGGTACTCGTTGGAGTATCGTACGCTCTCAAGATTTTAATGGGGGAAAAAAAGGCCAAATTAGTCGTGATAACCAGCGAGAGCCGTTCCACATGCTGTTAACACCTCGAAAGAGAAACTCGACGGCGTGAATGTTTTCAGACTCGATCCAAAACAATCTCAGCACGTGGGTCCAGGAAACCCCTCGACTGCTCCTGTTGGTCCATCTGTTTGAATTCATCTGTCCTGTAATCGTTAAAGTCTGTTACTGAGGCCGTGTGTGATGTCTTGTGTCTGCAGGTCTGACCACAGAAGGTCTGTATCGCGTCAGCGGCAACAAGACGGACCAGGACAACATCCAGAAACAGTTTGATCAAGGTAAGAACCTCAGAACACCTGCGGGAACCTCATAAATACATCTTCACAGACCTCTAGAACCCTTCACAAGGAGCACACGGGTTTCAAAGCACAGATGGTCCTCGTTATTTCTCTCGTTCACATTTCTAAATTATTTTCCCATGAACGTTCTCTGGAGTTCGCATGTTACCAATCGAGGAGCGCTTTGAGTGATGTGTGCAATAAATCCAGCCCGCAGAGAGAAAGAACCCGACCGGCAGCAGAAGTGCTTAAAGAGAAACACATGCGGCTGGTGGAGCAGAGTGGAACCTGCACACGAGGTGCTGCTGAGCACAAACCCACTGTTACAATAAATAAAGTCACCGCGGGCGCAGATCGGCGGCGGCGACTCGTTTTATAGCCGGGGCGGTGAGACGGCCTCACCTTCATTAATGATGACTTCATTGACTATCTCTGGTGTTATTGTTCAAACAGAACTACTGGAATGACTATCAACATATAGTTTATGTCTTCTGTGCTTCAGCTAGCAGCCTCGATAAGAGTCGAGAACATTTATGTAGTTATGAAAATCATTTATCGGTCCCACATTAATGTTGGTTTTTGGTGCAAGTGCTGCAGTTTTGACTCCTCGTGAACTACAGAAACAGTTAAAGTTGTGACAGAATTTCTTAAATACGGCTCATTCAGTCGCTCGGCGTGTCTTTAATCTCGTGATGTGGATTAATCAGAGGTCACAGTCACCGAATAGTCATTGATGGGACTTTTGACGGACTGGAGGCCGGTGAATATGATGAATAAAAACATCCACGAGAAGTCGTCTGCTTCATGTGTTGACATGAATCTGTTCGTGTCTAAACTAAAACTGTGTATGAACACAGACTCCGCCTTTAAATCCATCTTTAGCCTCTTATTATAATAACTGCTGCTGCTCACGAAACATCTTAAATAAACTCGACTTTGTCAGGATGAACATTTGTGTTTGGAGTCCTGCAGTCACGCTGCATTACATCTGTGTGTGGAAGAAGCTCCATTACAGCCAATCAGCTCCTCCGTCGCTGAGAGGCGGGGCCTACTTCCTCCTTACAGGACGGATCTGTTTCTGTGGAAGTGGTTGGAGATTAACAGGAAGCAGCTCAGTGAGGTTCTTTTGGTCTGAGGTTCTTCTTCATCAACAGTTCAGGCTGAAGTTCTGTTGATTGTTTATTAATAAAGTTTATTAAACAACATCTTCTCCTCTTTCCTCTTCTCTCTCGTTTGGCCCTCCTTCTTTCTTCCCTCCTTTTATGATCTTGAGTGTATTTCTGGTGATCTGTGTGTGTGTGTGTGTGTGTGTGTGTGTGTGTGTGTGCGTGCACTGGCAGTCTTTCAGATTCAGTGTGACAGCTGTCGCGTCTCCTCAGGGCTCTGTCCTCCTTCTCGCTCCCTTCCCTCCCTCCTTTTTTCCTCCTCCTTCCCGTCGCCATTTGACCGCGTCAGAACAGGAAGTGAAATATAAATTTTTCCTCCTCTATCTCTGGTCTCTACCAGCATTCATTACCACAGACTGTATATAAGAAGTAGTCATCGTGACGTCACTCATTGGTTTCTGGACGTTTTGAAGCTTCAAATTGCCAAATTTCGCAGTCGCCATCTTGGATTACGGCCGTCACCATGTTGTTATTTGCCAACCAGTGAACAGGAAGTGACCATATCTGGACTGAGGAGGAGAGACGTAGAGACGCCGTATACGTCTCTGGTGTCGACCTGTCAATCACTGTGTAGTCCCGCCCTAAATCATACCCTGCTTTATGGTCTGTTTGACTCTAAATGGACCATCATTCACTAAATGAACATCATGCTGTATTGAAGAAGACTTGAAACTAGAGATTGAGACCATAAACTCATGTTTACAATGTTTACTGAGGTAATAAATCAAGAGAGAAGTAGAGTCATTTTCTCATAGACTTCTATACAACCAGAGGAGTCGCCCCCTGGTGGACACCAGAGATAATGCAGCTTTAACACATGAAGCATCAGCTTCATGTGTTATCCTTTCAAACTGAAGCACCGACCCAGTGAAGTCCTGAATGGGTCAGCGTGGATTATCAGACCCAGGTCTGAGTTTAACGTGGTCCTAGCAGGGCTTCAGTGTACAGGAGGTGAACTCTGGGTAGTCGTCTCCATCTTTTAGTCAATGAACACACTGTTGAAGGTGAAGGAGGCTACGACCGAACATTAGTGCCGGAAGACACGACCAAAAATAATATCACAATGTGTTCGTTTGTGACGTCGATTATTTTCATGCTGCATATTTAATAATATTCATAATAATGAATGAGTATCGTCCTTAGGACAGAAGCCTAAAGAAAGGTTTTAATTCTGGTTTATAATACTCCTCATATGTACAACTGTACATATTCTGTTGCCATGTAAATATGAACTATTATTAAAAACTAAGTGTCTCTCTCTCTCTCTCTCCCCCTCTCTCTCCCTCTCTCTCTCTCTCTCTGTCTCCCTCTCTCTCTCTCTCTCCCTCTCTCTGTCTCTCTCTCTCTCTCTCTCTCTAGATCACTGTATTGACTTCGTGGTGATGGACGTGGCGGTGAACGCTGCTGCCGGAGCTCTGAAGGCTTTCTTCGCTGACCTGCCCGACCCTCTGATCCCTTACAGTCTGCACCCGGAGCTGGTGGAGGCCGCAAGTAAGAACTCACTAACAAACAAACAAACAAACAAACAAGCTGAGTCATGAATCAACAAGTAGTGAGGAAGAAATACACAAAAATAATGCCGGAAAAGCTGTGAACTTTGATATAAATATGCATGAAAACATGAAGTTAATAACATAAAATGACATTTTACAAAACCAGTTTTAAGCTCTTAGACGTTGACGTTGTTCCTGTTAAAATATATAAATACAGATTAAAAACCACACGTGTTATTTCCACCTCTAGTCTGTTGTAGTTAAGTCACACAGCTCTCTGTCACATCACTCTCTCTCTAAGAGGCTTTTTATCCTCAGCTGCAGGCTGTCGGACATCTTCACTCTGAGTGTGTGTGTGTGTGTGTGTGTGTGAGTGTGTGTGTGTGTGTGTGTGTGTTGGTGATACTGAGGCTGACGACAGCAGATTAATGAGCCAAAAATACTCTGACTGCTGGTTCTTCTTCTCTGGAAAATGTTCCTCTCTACTTCTCTCTCTCTTTCTTCAGCTCATCTCTTTCCCTTCTCTCTCTCTTTCTTTCCCTTCTCTCTCTCTTTCTTTCCCTTCTCTCTCTCTTTCTTTCCCTTCTCTCTCTCTTTCTTTCCCTTCTCTCTCTTTCTTTCCCTTCTCTCTCTCTGCTGTCACCTCTCAGACGACATCGACTGTTTGACTTTTGACCTCCTGAACCTGGACAGGAAATGAGTTTTTGTATTGTGGGTTGCTGCTGTGTGTCCATGTAGAACAAGAGAACAAGATGACGTATGCAACTTAATGCAACTTAAACAAAGTGACTTTCCAGACCTGGGTGTGTAGAATGCTTCAGCTCATGTATCTGGAGGATAAACCCAGCGTGTAGAGAGACGTCATGAGCTACAAGTCACCAGATGATCCACTCTGTTCTCTGAGTTCATGAGCAGAACCTCAGACACCATGAAGAGACTCACAGGTTTCACTCTATTCACTACACCGGTGTATCGGTTCAACCGGTGACTGTGTTACCTGGTGACTCTCTCAGCTGTTTAAAATATTTAAAATATCTTTATTATCGATCATCTATTTATCTAAGTTACTACGAGCAGCCATTCTGCTGAGAGTCACCAGTTAACAAGGTCGCTCTTTAACCTGAAACACCTGTTGCTCTGAATAGTGATCTCATGTCAGAATTTTAGTCAATTATGACAAATTGAGCATTTAAACTTTGAATGTGGCCAGAAGCCTTCAGGTGAAGTCCCATTTAGTCGTCCATTTTTGTAGTTTAAATAATATCAACATGCTTTTTCATAGTTTAGTTTGATTAAAGGGAAGAACATGATGTTGAACAGACTTATAGTGACATTTGTCCTTTTTTTCCTGTTAGAACTCCTCACCTCATTCACTCATTCACTCATTCATTCATTCATTCACTGATACTTTCTCTGTTTCTATTCAGCATGTTTTCACTTCATATCTATATTTTATTGTTCTCTCCGGACCTCGTTTCTTTACGCAGGAATCATTAAAGTTTCATGAGAATGTGAATCAAACTCAACCTTCTATGGTTTTATCACCGGACAGAACGCGTTGCATTGTGGGTACACGGTGTGAGCTATATGGGCGTGTGTGTTCTATGAATGATTAAGTCGGTCCGGTGGTAAACTGTCGATACATGGCAGCATGGATTGATGACCTTTGCTCCAGCAGCGCGTGGGACATTCAGAGTTGTGTAGAAGCAGCTTTGTTGTGACATCCGGAGGAAGAAGCTCTTATTGCACATCTGCTCCTTAAATATTTCATCAGCGCGTTTCAGCTCCAACGAGCTTCACGCCGCCGCGAAAGTGATGGAATCTCTGGAGAGGACGAGGAATGTGGAGGAGACGGTTACGCTCTCCAGGAATACAACCGGTTTTATTTATTGTTATTGTTGTTTTACACAGCTTCCCATTTCATCAGGTCATATAATGTATATATATATATAATAATGTATCATTATCTGTACCATATCTCAGATTTTCCTCTCAGAAAACATTATATCATATTTTTCTGCAGCTTAATTCACTTTTTGCAGAGGTGATACTCCGACTAATTCACAATAAAAATATGCGATATTTTTGTACTTTCTATGCATTAAATATACTACTACAGCTTCTTAAAGGGCCGGAGAGGATCCTGAATAATAAGTCAGTTCATTTAAACATCAATAATATGAACGAAAGATGAACTCTGACCTGTATGAAAAACAGTTAAAGAAACATATTAAAGTATTGAACATCACAGTAAACACAGATATGAAGTTCAGTAGAAGTGTTTTATGTTTTATTTCTGGTCTGTAGTTTAATAATAAAGCTGAATCAGCTGTTTGGTTCTGTGACTTCATGAAGTCGTCTGTTTATTTTCTTACTCTGCAAAAAACCCTGAACGGACCTCTTTTGTTTTTAACCAGCGAGACGTGATGCAGGATAGAGCTGTGTGTGCGTGTGCGTGTGTGTGTGTGTGTGCGTGTGTGTGTGTGTGTGTGTGTGTGTGTGGGAGTTGCTCTTGGCAGCGTCTCAGCCTTTTGTTTTTCCAGAGAGTATAATTTCCGTTTCCCAAGAGAGAGTGTGTGTAAAATGTTAAACACCTTCTGTCTTCTCTCCCCTGTGTGTGTGTGTGTGTGGTTGTGTGTGTGTGTGTGTGTGTGTGTGTGTGTTTGTGTGTTTGTGTTTGTGTGTGTATTTGTGTGTTAGAAATCGTGGACTACATCGAGCGTCTGCAGGTTTTGCGTGAGATCGTGAAGAAGTTTCCTTCCGTCAACTACCAGGTCTTTAAATACATCATCACACACCTCAACAGGTAAGACACACACACACACACACACACACACTGTCACTCACACAGTCACACACACACACACACACACACACACACTCTCCTAAACGCCTCGGCGCTCAAATGAACGTACGTGTGTGTTGACAGTGAACACATCGCAGCAGGAAGCTGCGGAAATGTTCCTCTGGTTCCTCTTTAGTCTTCATTTCGTCCCGTCCACAGACATTTGTTTCTTAGATTGACTCTTTGTTTAAAGAACCAGCGGCCCACACGAGAGAGGGAGACAGACAGACAGAGAGAGAGAGAGAGAGAGAGTACCTGAAACCACTAAGCGTTTGTTTCAGTTTGTGATGTTTTAACCGTTTCTCCTCCTCAGGGTGAGCCAGCAAAGCAAGACCACCCTGATGACGGCCGACAACCTGTCCATCTGCTTCTGGCCGACGCTGATGAGACCCGACTTCGAGAACAAGGACACGCTGTCCTCCACCAAGCTGAACCAGGCCGTCATCGAGTCCTTCATCCTGCAGAGCGACTACTTCTTCCACGGCGGCGAGATGGCCGAGAGCTCCGGCAGCGAGGGCACGCCGCCGCCGCACTGCCACAGCATGGTGGAGGCTCTGCTGCCGCTGCAGCTGCCGCCGCCGCTGCAGCCGCAGCAGATCCAGCACATGCTGCACCACGACCCGCTCATGTAGGAGGTGGGGGGGGGGGGGGGGGGGTGGAGGAGGTTGTGGGATAAAAAGGCATGCTGGGAATTACAACAAAAAAAGCCTAGGGGGTTGCCTTAACCCCGGAGGTCGTCTCCAAACGGCGGTCTGCTGTTAGAATAAATAAATAATGAAATAACCCGTCGGTGCAGCTGCTGTTTGGAGGTGAAGGAGCTTAGAGACACATCCACCGTTTGTTGGATTAAACTAATCTGTGAGATCGGCTCGTCCTGCGCCGCTAAATCCCGGATTAGAGAATTTACAATCGGACGTCACCTTTGTCACCTTTCTTTTCTTTTTTTGGGAACTATTTTTTTGGATCCGACGGCCCCTTTTTTTGAGACTGAAATGAGTCGATGATGGAACTGATTTGATCGTCTAGCAGGGTCTGATTTGGATAAAGATCCCCCTCCTCCCTCTTTACCCTCATGATAGAGCACACTGGGGTCCTGAGCATAAGACCCTGTCCCCCTTAAAACCCTGTCCCCCTATAAAACCCTGTCCCCCTTGTCCTGGTCCGAGACTACAGAAAAGGGAAGTAAAAACTCAAAGAGTCCCCACGACTGCAACTCAAATATGGAAACACTTATTAGATGTTTGACTGACTCACTGACTGTTTTTTGACATTTCAGCAAAAGGAAAACATTCTTCTTCTTCTTCTTCTCCTTCTTCTGTTGCCCTTTGACCCAGAAGGCGGTCAGTAGGAGGAGACGAGGAGAACGTGACCAGAACTGACCTGTGAACTCCTCACAGGAACATAACACATTGTGGATTATCTTTTAGTCTCTGGGATGTTTGGGGGGGGGGGGGGGGGGTACAAGGACAAAATTAATCCTCACCCCCCCACTCCATGAACTTTGACCCCCCCCCCCCCCCTTAAAGGACAGCACATGCACGGTTTGTGTCAAAGCTCCCACATGACGATGTCTGTTTACGTGTTTTTTTTCTAATATTTTGTTTTTGTAGCGTCTGATTTCTACCCACTTTATGTGTGTGTGTGTGTGTGTGTGTGTGTGTGTGTGTGTGTCTGTGTGAACTGACCTGAGGTCTGTTTTACAGCCAGTTTGTACCTTCCCTTCAGAGGGAAGAGGGGGATACAGGAGGGAATAGAAACCGTGGACTCGACTAGAGACTCTTCACGATGTTCTCGTCTCTTTAAAACCACTTTGTCGCGATGCGTTCAGGGTCCGATCGGTTCGTAGTTTCGACGACTTCCTCTGTTTTTTGGCGCTCCGTGGAAGAGACGCCTCCCTCTTCTTCATTTCTGTTTCTTTGTTCTGTTGGTTTGTTGGAAACTAAAAAAAATGTGCATGTCTCTGTTTTTTGCCACTTAGTGAGAAAAGAAAAGTTTAAAGTTTAAAGTAAAAAAAAAAAATGAAACGCTTTGAAGCTGTAAAGGAGCTCGTGTTCAGATCTGCATCATTTTATCTGAATATGTTTTTGGGTTTCGAGGGAACATTTCCACTGAAAATACCTTTTTTTATTATTTTCCGTCATGCAAGAAATTAACTCTTAATATCATATTTTTGGTTATATGTTGAATAGTTTTCCCTTAATGGGGGAAATAAATATATATAAGTATATATATATATATATATAAATATATACATATATAAATGTATCAGCAGCAGAGGTTGCTGATGTAGTGAAATACCACCGGGTACTGGACTATAATCTGTCAGAAGCTATAATCATATTTCTCTGTGGTTCTGATGGTGTAACTGAAACCCATCGTGTGTGTGTGTGTGTGTGTGTGTGTGTGTGTGTGTGGAGGGGGTTTTAATCCTCTTTGGCTCGTTGTAGAAGAGGAAATCCCTCGTCGCTTTCTTCATCGATGACAAAAGAAAAACAAAAGGTTTAACTTCAGTAACTCCTCAAACTTCACTCGTTTGTTTATCTCGTGTTTTCGTGGCGTTCCTTCGATGTTAAACGAGTATTTTATACTTCTGTTCACCTGGATGAAAAATATCAAAGACGTTTAACGTGTTTCTCGTCTGAATCGAGGTCCATCATTTCATGTCACGATAAGTTTCCTGGAAAGAAGTTTATTTGCAGCGGTGGAAAGTTTAATATCGAGGTACTTCTACTTCTACCTGAGTACTTCCATCAGCTGCATGTAGTCGCTCCTACGCCTCTGTAGTATTTCTCCTCGTAGTAAAGTATCTGAATACTTCCTCCAGGACGTGTACTTTACAGAGGAAGTAGAGAGCGACACACTTCTAATCCATTTAATTCAGTTAATTACTGTCGTCACCCAGAGACTCTTTTAATCCGGTCACAGCTGGACGCGTCTGGAATATAAAAGAATAAAGTTTGAGCAAAGAATGAATATTTATTTGAATTTAATTGCTAAATTTCTTTTTAATTAGCACCAAATGACAGTTCTTCCCAGTTAATGTTCTTTGAAATTCTTCAAACATTATATAAATGATTTTATTGACAGTTTATATTAATGCTACTTTAAGTATTTAGCATATTTATACACAATAATCTGTTTATACCCAGAATGCATTGCTCTGCTCTGCGGTAAAGAGGGCGGACGGTTAAACCTCAGCCGGTTTATTTAGCAAAGTGTCTCGATGAAGCGACGAGGGACGAATCCAATTATGGAGCCGGGGTGCGTCCCATTTCAGACCTGTGTCTCCTCAAACCAGTCAGCTGTTTCCCTGTTTCCCGTTCAGCTGATATTTGTAGCCAGATGACATCACGAGGCAATTTAAGCTTTTCCTTTTCAGTTTTTATGGCAGATTTTGCCGACATTTCTCTATTTTAACGAACTAGTTTAATTTTTAAAAACCTAATTCATCTTCTCACGACTGCTGAAACACTTTAAATATTTTTTATTGTGTTTATTTTAATAATAAAATAAAAATGAATAATGTAATTTATTAAGCAGCAATGCCAGAAGTTCGGCTCCAGCTCAACAATCTAACTCTTTATTCTTCTAAACTCATTATTTTGGGGTTTTGGATTGTTAATCGGACAAAAACAAGATATTTGAAGACTTTTAATTTGCTAAATCAAAACTTAATCAACAAAGTAAAAGATTTTAAAACAATAATCATAACAACGTGAGAGGACACAAAGTTTAAAAAGTAGAAACGGAGTCAAGCCAACGTAGATTATCTTTCTTTATTATTTTTAAATTGAGTAAAAAGGTTGAGCTGAAGAGAAATGGAACGGAGCCAGGAGTGAGACGTTAGGACACTTTGAAGGAGACACGTGTCTGGAATGGGACGCGCCGCAGACGGATGAGAGACATCGATCTCCTTAAAGGTGTGAGTGAGACGAGCAAAGTGTGTTAGAGGGGATACACATTCAGAATGGAACGCAGCCAACAACACAACAGTTTAAGGTTTAATGAGAGCGTCCTGATCCAGGGGAGGGGGGGAGGGGAGGAGGGGGGGGGGGGGGGGGGGGGGGGGGTCAGCAGCTGCTAGATAATGAAGATGAAGCTGTTCGTCTGTAGTATTCTCATCATTCAGTCAACTTTTTATCTTTTATTCTGTTGATCTGCTCTCAGTCACTCCGGTGTACAAACCATCTGACTCTTAACGTCATCGCTGTGTATTATAGTAAATAAAATGATTTTCAGAAATGAAACAAACTCTAAAACTCTGTTTTCTCTCCATAATGTTTCCAAAATAAAGTTTCTTTTTTTCCAAAAATCTGCTGTGAATATGTGTCATTTAAATCTTCCTTTAGCTGAACTTTATGGGTTCATAAAGTTTATAAATACGCCTTATATTAGTTTATATATTTAACTATCGGTTATATTCAACTACAGTACTACCTCTATAGGTTGAGGTAGTGGTACATGTACTTAAGTAGAATATTTGTGGTACTTTATACTTACTTCACTACATATCAGTAGTATAATATAGTACTTTTTACTTCTCTGTGTTTATTGAGCAGCTATAGTTATTATATTACTTTTCAGATTAAGGTTTTATATTCTCATTCTACTCCGTTAGTCTCTCGACCCCTCAGATTAGTCCTGTGGCCCTTTAGAGGGACCCGACCCCCAGGTTGAGCTGTGCCGTAGTAATACAAGTCCAAAACAATGATTCATAGTTATCAGATATTGATTATATTAAGTTTATTACTATAGTGTTAATAGGTGTTGTGAGTGGTTTTGTGTTTCAGGAGGTTCAGACTCAGGAGATGAGAAGGTAAAGTGCTCCGCCTCGTGGTCAGAAGATGAACTGCACCACAACATCAATAAAGAAGCCATGGCGTCTACATTTGAGTTAAACTGTCATCAACAGTAGAATCAGCTGTTTTTTCTGTAGCTTTCTAAACATTACTCCTGATTTGGCTGATTTTACACATTTCCAACAAATAAACGCTGGTGGAAAAATAAACAAAAATGAAGAATTCTTTTACTTCAGTAGAAGTATTAATACTAGTGTGGACACTGTCATTCTCTACCTGTCCACCAGGTGCTCTCTGATCTATTATAGACCACGCCCACCTGCTCAGTCCGCTGTCATTCTCTACCTGTCCACCAGGTGCTCTCTGATCTATTATAGACCACGCCCACCTGCTCAGTCCGCTGTCATTCTCTACCTGTCCACCAGGTGCTCTCTGATCTATTATAGACCACGCCCACCTTCTCAGGCTGATGTCGCGAGCATCAGGCCTACTACCTTTGTGTCTGGTTTTAGTTTTTACTTAAAGCTGAGAACCAAAAAACACAATTTTTACTTTTACAAACCTTTTAAAAACATTATAATACAATCAACAAGTGTGTGGGTCAGAGCCTCAGTGTGGAGAGGAACATGGCTGCAGATGGAACTCAAGATGAAAACGGACCAAAACACGGTAACTTCCAATTCATTTATTCTACATGAAAAGAAAGTTTAAATTAATTTAGTAACCTAATTACCGCTAACTACTGTAGTTAACTAACGTTAGTTAAATGAGCCAAATCGTCATATCCGGTTGCTAAATTACCGTTTTTCTACACGTCAGTGTGAAATAATCATTAATGGAGGAAGTATTCAGATGTTTTACTTCAGTACATGTACTAATATCACACTATATAAATACTTTGAACAAGTACAAGTCCTGAATTAAACCCCCTAATCGCCGTAATGACGGTGTGTCTGTCTAAAGGGCTCGACTCACTGAGACAGGTCGTCATTAATGAGATTAGTTCCGCCTGTGTTGGTGGTGGAAACAGGTCTTTACTGGTTTTATGTGTTTTACACACAGAACTGAGTCTGTCAGCAGATGGCGCTGTGGTTTAGTTTAGAAACTTTAAATACATGTGTATGATTCAGGAATCAGGATTATTTATTTAAACTAGTGGTGGAATGTAACTATTTACTCGAGTACTGTACTTCAGTACAAGGTTGAGGTACTTGTACTTCTCATGACTTCTATTTCTACTCCACTACAATCTCAGAGGGAAATATTTTACCTTTTTACTTCAAAACATTATCTGACTGATCGCTTTAGTTACTTTAATAATGAAGAAGTTTGCATAAAACACATGAAGTTTATAGAATATGATGTTTATACAAGTACAGCTGAGACGATCAGACAGAAAATAAATTTAAAACTATTTAGTTTTTAAAAAAAAATATATTTTATTATGTAAAACATTTTATTCTTTCAGCTTCACAGATGTGAAAATTTGCTGCATTTTGAGATGAGATCAAACTGCACATCAATATCTACATATTTGCTTGTTTACTTAATAATTATTAAAGTGTTTTCCTTCGTTTTCTAAATCGTCCTTTAATATCTGAGTTTTATTGGAAATTTCACACGAATCAAATGTTTACATTTATATATAAGTGTAATACATTTAGTTTGTGATGCATTTTTAAAGTGTCAAATTCAAATGTTGGACCAAACTGATATAATGTTTACATCATTTTTAGGATATCATAATGCATTGTCGGTGGACGTATTTGCACGTAACACAATTATAATTTTCACTGGATATTGTCTCTTCAGATATGGAAGCCCATTCCCGCCAGCAAAAAAAAAAAATAAAGATCACAAAAAAAAAAAAAAAAAAAAGATCACTAAAAAAAAAAAAAAAAAATACATGAAATACAGATGATGTTTCACATGGATTGTACTGAGCAAACACACCCTTGAATAGAATGTTAAGCAAGAAGCAGCTCTGGAGTATAAAGAATGAAACCAATGTGGCTGAGGCGGCGACCAATAAACAGCAACTGGAAACATCTTCTTTTTTTTTTCTTTTTTGCTGACAGAGAAAAAGTAAAAAAATAAATATATATATATATTTCTTTTTGTGAATTAATAATTATTATAATTTTTTTTTGTGAATTCATTTTTTTCTTTTTTGTGAATTAATAATTTTTCTTTTTTTTGGTGATCTTATTTTATTATTTTTTGCTGGCGTGAATGGGCTTCCGTAGTTATTGGTCGCCACCTCAGCCACATTGGTTTCATTCTTTATACTCCAGAGCTTCAAGGGTGCGTTTGCTCAGTACAATCCATGTGAAACATCATCTGTATTTCATGTGTTGTAAAGCCATGTTTTAAAGAAGTCTTCAATGTACTCACAATCCATTCATATGTCATAGCTGCTTCTATGACTGTTGTGTTAAAGTATCTCATAATTTCGACTTTCTGTAGCAACTGGAAAAATCTGGTCAGTGTTATGGTTACAGATGGATGCACCAAAAGTTTTTGCTTTTTTTTGCTGGTGGAAAAAAAGTAAAATAAAAAAAAAAAAAAGTTATTATAATTATTATTATTTATTTTGTGGGTGGATTTTTTTTTTTTTTTTTTTGTGAATTACATTTTTTTTTTTTTTTTTTTAAGTTACTATTTTTTTTTTTTTGAATAGTTTTTTTTTTTTTTTTTTTTTTTTAGTGATCTTATTTTTATTTAATTTTTTTTGTAATCTTTTTTTTTTTTTTGCTGCGGGAATGGGCTTCCATACTTCACATCATTCTTTCAGATGCAAATAAATAGTTTTTGTTGTCTCTTGTTTCTCCTGCAGCTTCTTCTTCTTCTGTCTTCTTCTGCACTTCCAGGAGTCACCAGTCGGTGGCGTCGATGACTTCCTGTCGTCTCTGTGCAGCGTTCTTTTTCCTCCCCCGGCACAGAAAAAGAGAGAGCAGCTGCTTCTCACCACCGAAGCCTTTGCTCTGTCATCCCCCCCCCCCCCCCTCCCATAGGAAGGGGAGCACCACACCCTGTCAGCCAATCAGAGCTCAGCTCCACCTTCTCCATCACATCATCTCAGTTTCCAAGGTAACAGGGCCCCCCTCCCCTCCCCCCCTCTCTGTTTCCATACTGAAAGGTGCCGCATCATCATCACCATCACCCTCCCATCCGTCCATCGCACCGTCCCACACTGAGCTGGTGGCTACGTTAGCGTTAGCTGTCCTCTCTGTAAGCACCATCTCTCTCTCTCTCTCTCTCTCTCTCTCTCTCTCTCTCTCTCTCTGCAGTGGGATTGCCACAACATCAAAAGCACCTCCCTCCCTCCCTCCTCTCTCTCTCCCCCCCTCCCTCGTCTCTCTCTCTCTGCATCCTCCCAACATCCGACACTCAGGAAGAGAAGAAGGGAACGAGATGAACTGAACATAATAACAAGAAGAAGAAGAAGAAGAGATGTGGTACGTACCGCTGAAGCTGCTCTCTCTCACCTCCCTCCTGTTTTATGTGTATATGAAAGAGGAAAGTGTGTGTGTTCGTGTGTGTGTGTGTGTGTGTGTGTGTGTTAAACCTAATCCTGCATGGAATGCAGATTTAATGAGCCGTCTGAAGCTAACGCCGGCAGAATGATGCGAGTAAAGAGAGGATAAGCAGCGGCGAGACGGGAGCAGAGGGAGGTGACTCCCAGTGTGTCTCTGAGCTTTTGTTATGGAGGCCTGCTCTGCAGAAGAGCTCGCTCTGCCTGCTGCATACAGAGAGAGGCCAACACCTCTCTCTGCTCCCTGCTCCCAGTCACACTGGTTCACCTGGTTTAAGAGTCTTTCACTGGGTTAAAAACCTCGTGCATGTGAAGCAAATCCTACTTCGTTTTTTTTACTGTTTCTGAACCTGATCTCAGCTTTTTAAAGTTTAAACTTTGAGGAATGAGCGCAGCTTTAACTTCTTATATTCTTGAAGCAAATGTACGTCTAAAGGTAACACTTGGAGGTGAACTATTGTATTAATGGAGATATCGGAGCTTTCACACAGTTCCATCGTGTTTGTTCAGACATCAAGTGACGGAATCAGTCGTGTGAACAAGGAGAACTGGAGTAATTAAAGTCAGACATGCTGTGACTGTCCAGTACACCTTTTCCACGTCAGACCTTCCTAACCGGTCAAAGTGGTTTCTTTAGTGACGACTCGGGGACATTAGCTCAGTACGACCAAAGGGAAGTCGCTCTACGATTTACAGTATAATTCTGTTCTGAGACATCTCCGTCCTCACTACAGCGCAATAACGACTCACCGGGCCTGCAGGTGGCAATAAAGGCTCCGGCAAACAATACGTCAAATACCACAGAAGAAGAGATTGTGAGCATGCTCAGTGAGCTTTATTACCTTTGGCAGTGTTCTCTTTATTTAGTTCTTATTGTTGAAATATAAGACGGTGATTATTGGGAGTATATACGTAATATATATACGTAATATTCAGACATCTCAGTCGCCGTTTAGGAACAGCATCGTGTCGAGGAAGACTCTGAGGAGGTGAGGAAATGGGCCTGCAGGAAATGACGTCATCGTTACCCTGACACATGTCCACACAGATACTGGAGGTAATATAACCTAAAGGTCTGTCTGCGTGTGGACGAAGGGGCCAAAACGTAGATGAAAATATCCATTGAAGAAGGATGTGGGGAGAGAAACAAGGAGTTGGGAGGGAAAGAAGGACTTAGGGAAGTTAAGAAGGATGTAAGGAAGGGAAACAAATGTGGGGACAGAGAGGAAGATATCTGTAGGGGCAAGAAGGATGTAGAGAAGGAAAGAAGGACATAGGGAAGGAGAGAAGGGTGTAAGGAAAGAGTAAATGTGGAGTGGCCTTAATGTTTATGTTTCATGGTAAACCTGCTTCTCCTGCTGTGACTTGCAGAAATGTCTGCTTTGAAACGATCAAAAGAAAAGACTTGTTCTTCATTTTGAAGTGAGCACACCTGAAATACTTCCTCAGCTGCTTCCTGTTTGTGTTCCTCACCTGTTCATTGAGACTCGTCCTCATGTGAAACCTCAGCGTCATGCTGCTCTGATTAATGACCGTGAAGTGAAATCACGATGTGATCTTTCTGTTCCTTTAAATCCATTTAGTTACGTATTGAGTCACTGCATGACGACGTTAAACGGTGACCTCGCTCGCGTTAAACATGCGATCGTCTGCTCTCGTTTCCTGAAGTTCATCTTTCATCCTTCTCGTCTCCTTCCCAACGTTTAGAAGCTCTGTGTTGTGCGGATTCATTTAAAGTATTTAAAGTTCAAAGTCTTGAGGAAACACTGAGGAGTTTAGTCTTAAAGTATGTTTCTCATGTCGTCTCCTGAAGTCCCATTTTCTGACTCTGAGGGTTTCCTTCCTCCTTGTTTCCTCTCCTCTTGGAGGTGACTTAGAGAAAGGAAGCGAATGACCGTCAGGAATGGAAGGAAGCATTAATGGACGTTCCAGACGGTTTATTTGGAACGCTGCAGGAGGCTCGAGCAGCTTATGTTATGATGTATTTTCAGCATGACGTCATAGAACCACAACAGACACGTTTAGGAAGCATCAACGTTTCCTTTGATGTTTCTTTATATTCAGAGATGTGGAGGAAGTTCACAAATGTCTCTGTGAAGTGTCCTCAGGTGGACCTGGAGTCACAGACGCTTCCTGTCAGGTGGCTCTTATGTTTCCTTAAAGGATGTGACTCTAATCGCTTCCCAGTTACTGACCAACTGGTACAAATATGCTCCCAGTCTAACAGGACAGAGGGAAGGAAAGAAGGATGTAGGGAAGGAAAGAAGGATGTGGGGCCGGGAAGGAAAGACAAAAGTGGGGAAGGAAAGGTAGGGAAGGGAAGAAGGATGTGGGGAAGGAAAGGAAGATATGTGCAAGGAAAGGAGGATGTTGGGAAGGGAAGGACATAAGGACAGAGAGACAAATGTGAGGACAGAATGAAGGACGGAGGGAGAGAAAGAAGGAGTTGGGAGGGAAAGAAGGACATAGGGAAGTTAAGAAGGATGTAAGGAAAAAGATGTAGGTCGAAAAGAACGCCGTAGTGAGGACAGAAAGAATGATATCGGCAGGGCAAGAAGGATGTAGGGAAGGAAAGAAAGATGTGAGGAAGGAGAGACAAATGTAGGAGAGGAAATAAGGATGTAGAGACTGACAGAAGGACATAGAGAAGAAAAAGAGGATTTGGGGGAGAAAAGAAGGACATAGGGAGGGCAAGAAGGATGTAGGGAAGGAAAGAAGGACCTAAGAAAGAAGAAGACGAGTGTTTTAAAGGGGAATACGTTGATGACATCATTAACATGGTGACGATGAAGAACAGGAAGTTGTTTCCGGTCAGTATGAGGTCATCACAGCCCAGATCACAGGAAGTGATGTCACTCTCTCACACAGCAGGGACGGTTAGAGTGTAGACGTCTCCCGTTACAGACGTTCACGGGATCGAAGCCTCACTGAGACAAAGAAACACGACTATAGTGGACGAAGTGATGCTCGGAGATTTGTAGCTGATTTTAAATATGATTTGTCTTTTGTAACCTGTATTGGTTCGGTTGTTGGTAGATTAAACATCGCAGTGTGTGTTAGTGTGTGGCTTTAATGCACTAGAACCAGGTCTTTAAACCTGCAGCTCTCAAGCAAAGACGTAACTTCTCCTGCAGACTCTGGACCCACCTGCTTAGATTTGCACTTTTTCCATTCTTAGTTTCTATTTTTCCTGTCCTACTTTTATGCATTTTCAGCAGTTTATATTCCTAAAGAAAGCTGTTTTCTTGCTGACTCGCCCCGAGATCTTAATCCTCGTCTCCTGCCTCCTCTTTCCTACTTTAGAGATGGTTGAGAGTAACGAGTGAGACTGGAGCTCCTCTCAGTACAGACTCCCTCAGGATCGTCTGTAACCAGCCAGCAGTATAGTGTTCACTGACGGTCAAGTTCATTTGTGAAGCGCTCGGTAAACACATCTCGAGGCGTTTGAGATATGTGATGTTCATGTTCACACCATTCAAACCTGGTGAGTTAAAGAACAGAGAGGCCCCTCCATCCTTCACCACACAATAGTGCTGGAACTCAGTCAGTGTGTGTGAGATCACCCACCATCCCCCATGTTCAGTGTGTGTGTGTGTGTGTGTGTGTGTGTGTGTGTGTGTGTGTGTGTGTGTGTGCGTGTGATGAGGTTCAGGGTCAGGGTTATCCAGCTCCTCTCTGGAGAATAGACTACACACACACACACACACACACACACACACACACACACACACACACACACACACACAGACACACACACACACAGACAGACACACACACACACACACACACACACACACACACACACACACACACACACACACACACACACACACACACACACACACACACACACACGTTGGCTGATTTGTTGCACTTGAACATGGGCGATGGTGTTCGTCGTTGCGTTTGTGTTCATCTCTCATTTTCTCCTAAACTCTGCAGCAGGTGAAACTATTTAAATACAATAATTTGGGCTCAATTCACTGTAATAATATTTCATACTATAATTGTCACTTTCTAATATTAACATGAACTATTCTACAGGGATACATATACATCCCTATATCTGTATAACTAGTGCAGCTAGTTGGCCGATCAAAGACCTCCAGAGATGTTCTGCTCAGTTTTAATGTAGAATGATTAAAGGAATCATATTTCCTCTGCTGCTGTAAATGATGCGAGCTGTTAGACTGTTTATGAGACGTGGTCATAGCCGTCCTGGCGTCGCCATCTTGGCTTTTTTGCAACCAGTGAACAGGAAGTGACCACATCTGGACTGAGGAGGAGTGACGTAGAGACGCCGTACACGTCTCTGGTAGAGACCTGTCAATCACTGTGTAGCCCCGCCCCTAAAGCGTACCCTGCTTTATGGTCTGTTTGACTCTAAATGGACGGTTTACACTTTCAGGACGGTTGAATTATTTTCCTGGACCGTGGTGAAAAAGATTAGTCTGGAGTCTGGAAACAGACTTAAATGACCTAAATATAGTTTTGACGGATATTATCGAAGCAATTTAAGAAATAAGAATGTTGATTTTTCTAAAAAAGAAACCAACTAGTTGCTCCATTTCATTTCCACTTGTATATTCACTTCTGTTCCTTAATAAAGCAAATCTATTTCTTATCCGGTTACTCAATGGAAAATAATCTGTAAACTTTATGCTCCTGATAGTCACAGCTTTAAAACACAAAGTCTTTAAGTGGTTTCATCTCGTCTCCAGTGTGATGTTGTTAGCTTAGCTTCTTCGTCATGTTGTCTGAAGGCTACCTGGTGAACTTCTTCATTGAGGGTGAAGATGTTCTGGTTGTGTTGGTGCAGATGCTCTCAGGTTCAGCTCCCTTCACTGTGGCAGACGGCAGAAATCCACTTTCTTTCTTTCTTTTCTGCTCCCCTCCTTTAAATGCATCCTTTTCTCTTCTCCTTCAACCAGACTCCATCTTTATTCTCCCTCTCCTCTTATTTTTCTCTCCGTCTCCTTTCCTCTCATATCATAACGTCCTCTTTCATCACTTTACATCTTCTATTTCTCCCATTTTAATTATGTTTTTGTCTTTTCTCTCCTGGCATCCTCCAGCTTTCCTTCTCTCCTCCTCTTCCTCCTCCTCTTCCTCCTCTTCCTCCCGGTATCGATAGGATCTGCTCAGACTTCGGGGTGTGGCAGTGAACACTCGGTCCTGGTTTTCTGTTTTCTGTCGCTCAGCACAAAACCCAGAACCCAGAAGAGAATAATAAATGAATACTATATAAATATATATATATATAAAACGAACTAAACCCATTTGTTTTAAATTGATAAATGAATATAATTAAATTTTAAAGCTTGCAGCGTTGAGGCCGGTTTGGTTTTCTCTCTCATAGTTAATCAGCTGGTGAATGTAGATGAATCTTGTCTCCATGTTCTTATTTGAGTTATTGAAAGATATTCTAGGAAATACACTAATTTCACTCATAAATTCATTCACTCATAAAAAGTCTGTCATGCTCAGCTGTAGCTGCATGATTTTCTGGCTCCAGTTGTGATAAACGTCGTGGCGAGTTATGGTTCATTATATTGGGAGAGTTTCAGTCGAGAGAGATCTTCAGTACGTCTTTAATTTATGTCGTTTATTTCTCACGAATTCTGTGAAGTCATTGTTTTACACCCAGCAACACTTTCAGCATCCAAGTTTGGGTTCAGTCGAGGCCATTATCACACACACACACACACGCACACGCACACGCACACGCACACGCACACGCACACGCACACGCACACGCACACGCACACGCACACACACACACACACACACACACACACACATATCGACCGGCTCTAAGCAGCAGATGAGATGCTGACTCCAGCACTAAGAAGTGTGGCTTTACTCCACAACACATTTTAAATGTTGGGAGCTGGTCAGACCTCCTGTTTCTTCTTCTCGTCCTTTTTATTCATGACGTTTGTGATCCTGGTGAAACGTGTAGTTTAATAACGGAGCTCTGCTAAAGTAGCGATGAGGTGAATTACAGCATAATAAACACCTGTTGAGTCCAACACATTTGGGATTTAAATATTCTCTTATTTGTTGGCAGGACTTTTAAAACTGTAGTTAAATATGTTTAGAACGAGTTGACGAGGAAGAAAATCTGTATAATAATATTTATATATTTATTAAATATATATATTGTTAAGTATATTGTTCTCAGATATATTTATTTATTTATTATAAACATTTCACTTCATTCAAGACTGATTTGTATGATTCTTATAACTGTGCATGTCATAGTCATTAGGAAGTTAAATAAAGTATGCACAGAGACGATATTTAAATAAAATAATAAACCAGTATTTAAATACAGAAACAATTGTTTTTTACCCCCCACACCCACAAAAAGAGTAATTATTGGAAATGTAATCTTTTCCTTCAGTTTAATGTCTCACTTTGACCTCTTCCTCCTCTTCCTCCTTCTCTTCCTCTTCCTCCTCTTCCTTCTCTTCCTCTTCCTCTTCCTCTTCCTCCTCTTCCTCTTCCTCTTCCTTCTCTTCTCTGCTTCATGTTGTAGTTGATGAAACCTCTCCATCATCTTTCTGTCTGTGCTGCTGCGTCAGCCAGCTCGCCATTAATAACGATTTTATTTAAGCCGCCATTTTTTAATAAAAGTAAATTTAATTACAAGGAAAAAAATCAACAAAAATGATATCAGGCCGTGAATTAGTGACTAACTTTAGCAGCTAAGACACAATTAAATCTAATTTAAATTAAAGTCTTTACTTCAACTTTAACTTTATTGTCCATGAGGGGAAAAATAAACATCATCATCATCATCATCAGCCCCCAGAAGCTCTGAGAGAAATCATCTTATTTCTGTTTCTTTTATGTGATGATGTATATAAACCAACGATACAGAGTCTGTCTGTGATCAGGTTGGGAGGGAACCAATCAAATGAGGGTTGTAGCCGTTGACTGTCACTCTAAAGTCTTCACACGTTTCTGGAGATATGATCAGAGTAAACGATGACATTTCTCATCACTGAACATGAAATAGTTGTGAACGCTTCTCTTTGTGTCTGATAGCGTCAGCACTCTGCTGTAATAACACCGTTAATTACTGGTGAACACACATCCACACACTAATGGTTTGGTCCGGTTCCAGTGGGAATCCAGACTGGGAAGTGTGGTCATGTACAGTCCAGTCCAGTCCAGTCCAGTCTAGTCTAGTCTAGCAAACCACTGCAGCAGGGGCGTCGTTAGGCCTATTTTAGGGGGGCTGAAGCAGACACTTCTGTTTCTTACCTCCTCCTTTGTTCTTTGCATCCGTCTCAGTTTACGACCACAACGCGTGACTTGAGTTATATTTTAATTTAATCTCTGCTGCTCATGTTCTCCATCTTCTGTAGTATCAGAAACACGATACACGGAGAGAGAAAGATTAACAACCAGAGGACCCTCAACTCATCTTCCTCCCCTGTGATGCATTATTCATAGTGGGGCTGGGCTGGAGGGCCACTGGGAGACACACACACACACACACACACACACTGCAGTGTGTGTCGTGGCTGTATTTTTGCCCGTCACTCTCTCCCTCTATGACTTTAACGGTAACACAACGTTTGGTTTGCTGTAAATGATTGATGACATCACGGCCGCGGAGCGTCCAGTTCACCCTGAATCCTGTCTGCAGGTGATCCTCGTGCTGCTGAGGGTGTGGCAGGATAGTCTGTTTGTGTTTAGTCCTTAAGAGTAAAAGTAAGTCATGTAATACTCAACAGAGTTCACTCTTTAGTTAGAAAGTTCACCAGCAACAACCTCAACACACACAGCAGTGAGATTTGAAGGTGAAATAAGAAAGTATTGGACGTTGAGGATGAATGTGTGGAAGTCAGTTACAGAGATGAACTCCTGAACTCTACGTTCACAAACAACAAAACTGCGTCGTACATAACGTTCAAAGGGAACTCGTGTTCTCCCAGATTATTTTTGTCGTATCACAAACACGTTTGTAATCACAGTCCTTTAGACTTTCACCCAGGAGACCTCTGTTCATGTCCTGTGAAACCAGAAGTCTACATGTTGACTCCTTTTAAGTTTCTACGTTCCACAACGTTAACCACGTGTTGATAACTGACCACTAAATAGATCATATATGTTGTTTTCAGAGTCTTTGGCAAACAGATTATTCTACTATATCTATAACCCAAACAAGGAAAAAAGGAAGGAACTTTACAACTCTTTCATTTTAAAATCAGATGCATTTCATGTCGTTCCAAAATTATTTCTGTAGATGGAAACACAAGATTCTGATTCTAAATGTTGGTTGAATATGAATCTGACACATTGAAACAGCAGCTAAAGCCTTTTAAAGCCCTTCTTATTCTTCACGAGCTACCTGATACTCAACATATTATAACATTCAAGCTTCAATCGAGGGACATTTTGTAGAATCAGCAGCGTCTCGATTCCTCCTCACTCGGAGAAAACAGCTGCTGTGTTACATAAAAGAAATCCGTCCCAGCCTGGCTTTAATCTGAGCTTTAATCTCACAGAAGACAGATGAATCAGATCCCAGAGCACTGACTCACCGACTCACTGGTTTACTGGTTTACTGGTTTACTGATTCACTGACTCACTGACTCACTGGTTTACTGGTTTACTGGTTCACCGACTCACCGACTCGCTGACTCACTGATTCACTGACTCACTGATTCACTGATTCACTGACTCACTGACAGGAGATCAGTGAGGATCAGACGTCACAGACAATCTTAAACAAGAAGATTTCTGTAACACGAGTGTCTTCTGAAACTGAGAAATGTTTAAAACACACAGAGATGAAAGCACTGTGTGTTTGTGACAATGTGTGTGTGTGTGTTTGTATGTATACTGTGTACTGTGTGTGTGTGTGTGTGTGTGTGTGTGTGTGTGTGTGTGTGTGATGGTGGTCTCACGTGTCCGGCCTGTCGGCCTCTCGTCAGTAAAATACATGAACATCGGCTCTGTTGTATCATGAAGAGGAAGTTGTTGTCTTTTCTACTCCTGTTAACAGAGTTATAATATATATATATATATATATATATATATATATATATATATATATATATATATATATATATATATATATATATATATATATATATATATATATATATATATATATATATATATATATTAGTAACAGGGAGGTGGTTCTCAGAGGTTATAATCAATGAATAACAGTTATTAATCTGAGTCATGTGATCAGTGTCATAACCGCTGTCATAGTTCAGTCATCACGATGATCATTAGTGTCATCATCTCCACTCCTGCTCCTCTCCACTTCCTCATCACCTCCCTCTCTGTGGTCATGTGGCTGATGATGTCATGGCAATGCTGATGATGTCATGCCTCATAAACAGGAAGTGGTTTTCTCACATTTTCTCACCACACTTGTGGTATTATGCAGATACAATAATATTAAAGGACTCAGATCGGGGCCTTCTTATTGGCTCCACACTCAGGTGTCATCATGTGACGTTGACTCTTCCCTCATAAAGTGACGTCCCCGTCCTCTGCTGGACTGGTCTGACCCGGGTCTCCGTCAGTAATCTTTCTGTTCTGCTGCTCCACTGACATCGTTTCTCTGCTTCACTGCTGCTAACGCTGATCAATACAAGAGTCACTGCAACATGCTGACTGCTGCTGGTTACTGGGTCAATCAGTGTGTGTGTGTGTGTGTGTGTGTGTGTGTGTGATACTGAGAGACTGAGAATCAGAAATTGTTTATTGCCAGGTACGTTTGCACATACAAGCCATTTGGCTTTGTGATAATAAACACAGTGCATAAGACATGAATACAACTTATTTCGGTTTAGGAAAATATCGTTGTTTATCTCTAGTTTTTTTGGGGCATGAACAGCGGTCACCAGCAGAAAAGACCAGTTCTGCAGAACAATGAGACCAGACTGCAAACACACACTTGACTATATTCAAGTTTTTTATTTCATTCACATTTTGGCATCATGGTTTTACGTCTATCCTTTAAATACGTAAACTTAATTACTTAAACAACTTCTACATTATCAGTTTTTATTTTCATTAAAAGTTATGACTTTGACCAGTTTGTTGATTCATTATTATAGTTCAATTAATGCAACTGGAGTCTTACAGACATTTACTTATTCTTATATTTATTGTAGTTATTAAATAACAAAAACAGATACGTTTGGTTCATAGGTCAAATACATATTTAATAAAACCTGATTTAAAGCCGCACATTTTCTTTTACATAATTCATTGTTCATCTTAACTTTTTAATTCAGGAAATGAATAAGATATTAATTTTCCCCTGCAGCAGCTCTCTGTTGTTTTAATATTTGGTATGAAGTTCAAGCTGAACTGAGAGCTGGACGCATATTTTATTCAGAGAAAAAGAGGACATGAATTATACATTTTATTTGTCTGTTCGCTGCGTCGGCTGGCGCTTAAAAAGGATTTAGAGCTACAGCTGAGATGAAGAGGCTGGGACACACACACACACACACACACACACACACACACACACACACACACATGGACAGTGTGTGTGCAGTGCCATGCTGTGTCAGCCATGTGAGAGAGAGAAAACAGAGCGTTGACTGAGAGACAGAAAAAGAGTTTGTCGTCAATGTTTCTTGTTTGATCTTCCACATATGGAACATTCTGGATTACTCATCTGCTTTTATAACTCTGGGATTATGATTATGTCTTCCATCGCCCGGGAGGACAGAGAGGTACGGTTGGCAAGACTTAGTTTGAGTTTTAAACCTGCAGTGAGAACGTTTTCCTCTAAATGTCCACAGTCATGCTAGCATCTGTGCTACTGCTACTCTTTCTCTCTTTTTTTAACAGAAATGCTCTTTTCACTCACTAATTCATTCTTTCTTTCAATGAAACTTGTTTTTGTGGGAAACTTCTTGCTCAGATATTTCACAATAAAAGCCCACCAGTGGCTCAATGGGCTCTTTTCCTGGTAGTGCTTAATTAAACCTCAGAAAAAAAACAAAATTCTTTCTTTTGGTGGAACAGAAAAGCTTGTTTGATTTGACTGACAGCTATTTCCTTCAATCACTCGGTTCTCATTCCAAACTCTCCATGTTTAACACGTCAGCTCAAAATAGATGCAACAGAACCACAGATGCATGTTTTTAATTCCATGTAATCTTCTGAATGAAGCACATTAATTACCCAAAACAGTCGCATATTTGCTTGTGTTATGCTAGTAGCGGCTAACGTAGCTTCTACGAGCCTCAAGCATTCTCATATTCTTGTGTTTGAGTTCGTAGGACGCTCGGAGCACAATCCCGTTTTATATCGGTGTGTTTCCTCAGATGGACACCAGACATCAGACTGAAAGGTCAGACGGTAATCCAGCTCTGTGATTGGCTCATCACTCACTGCTGCTGACGTTTTATTGGCCGGGAAGACTTTGTGAAGTGGAACGATTTTAATATGCAGCGTTTTGTTAATATGACCTCCAACAGGACTTTAAGGACTGTTGTTTATTTGTTTATTGCAGATATCACATATTAATAGATTGAAACTACAGCTGGGAATTGATTTGGTTCAAGTTTCATAAAATACTGTAAATCATTTACGTTGACGTTAATCTCAGGGTTGGTGGTTTGATCCCCGGCTCCTCCTGTCAAAGTGTCAAAGTGTCCCTGATCAAGACATACTGTGTTCAAGTGTGAGTGTGTGAATGGATGAAAGAGAGGGAGGAAATTGCTTTAAATTAATTAATTTCATTCATTTTTTAATCCTCAAATATCTTCAATTTCACCACAAAGATGTACAAGTTGCACGTTTTTGCACTGAAAAACGCAGTGTTTTGCACAGTCCAAGTTACTTTATCAGATAATCTTTCTTTGCATAAGATTCTATATTATTTTTTTTCTCATCCTTCCCACTCTGGTTAGTTTCTTACCTCCAATCTTATCTTCCTTTCCTTGAGTTATGTCGTCATCCCTCCTTATTTCCTCCCTTCCTTCCTCGCTGTTTTTTTTTCGTTCCTTTTCTTTTTTTCATTCCTAGAATTTGTTATTCTCTCTATTACTTTCCTCTTTCCTTCCTCCCTCTGTCCTTCTCTTCCTTTCCTCCATATCTTCCCCTTTATATTCTTGTCTCCTTTCCTAACTTGTTCTCTAATCTCTATAATGTATTTTGATCGACCTCTCTCTCTCTCTCTCTCTCTCCTTTTCTCCAGTTTACTCCAGTGAGGCTCGTCCACCCACATTAGGAATCCTCTCTCTCCCTCTCCCTCTCTCTCTCTCTCTCTCTGTCTCTCTCTGTCTCTCTCTGTCTCCCTCTCTCTCTCTCTCTCTCTCTCTCTCTCTCTCTATCTCACACCATGAGCTTCGCAGCTCTCTCCCCCGTGGCCCCTGAGCCTCCGTCCCCGATGGTGACCTCCGTCACCCCGACCCTGGACCCCGACACCTCCACCTGCCCTGCCGCCGTCAGCCCCGCCCCTCTCAGCCTGGACCCGGAGCATCGGCACCAGGACGGGGCCTCGTCGCCCGGCCCGGGCCCCAGCCGGGGCAGCCTCACTGGGGGAGGAGCTCACCTGGGACGAGACCCCTCCCAGAGGTAACAAATCAGCCACGATGATGATGACGACTTATCTTTCTCAGTTTTTTTATAAATCGTCAAATTGTCTGAAGCAAATGTTCCCTAAATCTTAGGAGTTATGATGATTAAGAAGTTCGGAATATGATTAAAAAAACATGAACTTTTACTACATGAAATGCTGCATAGTTTTGCCTCTTTGGGCCTCTGCAACAATTCAGATTAAAACAGTGTGAGAAACCTGTGACAAAGGAGTCGTGAGTAGACGTTTATCTAACTTAAAAGCATCTCAAGTAAATAAGAGGTTCCTGTCTCTGTTTTTTTAGTTCTATTGTGCCTTTTGTGGAGTTAAAAAAAAAAGAAAATGTCTGTGAAAGTAGTGAGAAGCTACAAGCTGACGGACACACACACCTGAGATATTATCATCATAAAAACCTTGTTATGGCTAATGTTTTTGCAAAGATAGCTATATATTTACACATCCAGCAGACATGGGTTATCCCATTGGAGTGGCGTTTTTGTCCACTTTAGCTCTGGTTTTGGTCTCCACCACCAATGTCTCTTTAGCTGCTAAATGCTCCACTTAGTTCACCAGCTAGTCTCTACGTGTGTCTGTCTGAGCAGGTAGTGAACTGTGGTAAAGAGTCAGTAGAGTTGAGGATAACTGTAGTCGGGTTTGTGGCGTCTCAGGTCAAAGAAACCTCCGCCCCTCCACACCGGAGCCGACTGGAAGGTCGTCCTCCACCTGCCGGAGATCGAGACGTGGCTGAGAGCGACCAGCGACCGAGTCACGCAGCTCTCACACTCTGTGGGACAAGACAGCATCAACAGACACGTGGACGTCCACCTGGTGCAGCTCAAGGTAGACAAGGACACTTTTTACAGTGTTTTTTACACATTACACATTCTTCGTGTATATGTGTTTTAATTGCTGATGGTGCTGTTGTTGTTGCAAAATTGCATTTTCAATTATGTTTAAGTTTTGGCAACAAAGCTACTTGGTTCATTCGTTCATTCCTTATTACTACAACTTGTGACGCCTCGACGCAGCTTAAACAAACTTGTGTCATATGTGTACGGCTGTCTTAACAGTTGTGATTGTACTCACTAATTCCTGGACACTTTGTTGTTGACATTATTGAACCGCTGTGCATTTTATACCTGGGCCTTCTGTGCTGTCCTACTGAGCTACGGTTATTTGTTTCTAGGGGTGTAACAATACACGTATTCGTATTAAACCGTTCTTTACGAGGCTTACTAACCGAACAATACGTTTGAATAATACTAGTGCATTTGGAAAATGCAGAAGCTTAAATTGTGGGAAATATAGTGTTTTCGGTGAACTGTGTTAGGTTCAGAACAAAGGCGCTCACGTAACAGACAACGGGCTGTGACCTCTGAACCCGGAACAATAACAAAAAACAGCTGAGGCCCCGCGTGTGTTCAGGGAGGCTAAGCTAACTAGCTTAGCGGGGTAACAACAGCAGTTAGCTGTTCCCTACTGATTCAAACAGAGAATCAAATGTCCGAAATAACCCCGTGATGACGGGATGCTTCGTCATTAACGGACAAGTCAGAATCAATGTAATTAACACAATGACAAGAACAAACTCACAAGAACCAGTCATGTATTTATATGACAACATAAAATGTCAAGCATGACAAATCAACCCAGCAGCGCTAGAGCACGATCCATTCATATTATTCATAAAAACGACACGATAGACAAATGAACACAGTAGTAACGCTACTGCAGATGTAAAAACAAAAGCAGTTAACTTACCACAGCTGCCTTCACTTAAAGACAAAGTCCATCCTCCTTTCTTTGTTACAAAGTCCGTAACTCCCAAATCCATTTCTGTGTTAAAAAAACACAGCTAGGTAAAAAAACAAACAGAATCTACACCAAGCAAAATGCTAAAAATGTCATAACTTCTCTTACATATGTTTCAACATGAACTGTTACTAGATACTAAGATCTGCTAGCTAGCTTTTGTGATTCTGTTTAGGCCAGCAGAGAAGGCTTAGCTGACCCTGACGGCCCATCACTGACCGGGACTTTTCTTAAAGAGCTTGTGGAGCTGACAGAGCTGAGATAAAAGTGTTTAAGTAAAAGAAGAATTGTATCTTTCTAAATCTCCAAACACAAAAGGTTCAACCTTCTTCAGGATCCAAATACATTTAAATGGACTTGATACGGTCTGAGGTCTTCTGATTAAAGGACATTCTCGTCTCTGTGACCTTTGTGTGTCCCGAGTCAACACACACACACACACACACACACACACACACACACACACACACACACACACACACACACACACACACACACACACACACACACACACACACACACACACACACACACACACACACCATTACATGTATTGATGCCTCTCAAACATCAGTCGCTTCGACTGCGTGACCTCAGGCGGCAAATTACCCACGATGCCCTTCTTCTCCTCTCTCCCTGTGCTGTTATGTAACGACTGACTTCCACACGTGTCACACGTTTAACCGTTCTTTTATTCATGTAACGAGTCAGCGTTTGATGCTCCTCCTCCTCTTCTTCTTCTTCTTTTTAAAGCTCTTAAAGGAGAATTACAAATATTTATTTTCGTACAAATATTGAAACTGATACAGATGATTCTTATTTATGCTGCAGAAATTAATTAATTAACTAACATTACTTTCCGCACATTCTTTGCACAACAATATGTGAATCTTAAATTTATTTTTCTTCTGAAATTATCACTTATTTTTTCTTTTTTATATAAATATGATTCTTACACATTGGAATTAAGTTAATTATTAAGACAAGATGCCATGTTTTTAATGACTCCATCATTCAATAATAGTTAATAAATATTATGAATTAAATTCACATTATTAGTGCCACATTCAGCAACAACTGTGATGCTGCATTCATGTGCCGGTGGAAAAGTCTGACATCTGGGGCTTGTTGAACAGTGTTGTGTTCAGGTGCTGTTGTTATTAAGTGATAATCATGTTTCGTCTGATTCATTCATAAAGATGCTGTTTTATTCTGTTCGGGCGACGTGAGGATCTTTTATTGATGAGTGTGTATTTTTAACTACAGTGACTCAGATGTTTCCTCTTCATCAGGCTGCTGCTTCTCTCCTCTCCTCTCCTCTCCTCTCTTGTTTCCTTTGCTCTTCAGGCCTCTGTTGTTTCCTTTCCTCTCTTCTCCTCTCCTTTCCTTTCTTTCCATATTTTCAACTCTCATTCCTTGTTTCTTCTCTCCTTTCCTTTCCTCTCCTCTTCTTTTCTTTTCTTTCATTTAATTTTGTCTCCTCTCCTCTCATGTTCCCTATCTCCTTTCCTAACCTCTCCTCTCCTCTTTACTTCACTGCCCTGTCCTCACCTTTCCTTTCCTCTCCTTACCTCTCTTGTGTCCTTTCCTCTTCTCTCCTCTTTTCTTTATTTTCATCTTCTTTCCTCCCCTCTCTTGTTTCTTCCCTCCTTTTATTTTCTCTCCTTTTATGTTCCCTATCTCCTTTCCTAACCTCTCCTATCCTCTTTACTTCACTGCCCTGTCCTCACCTTTCCTTTCCTCTCCTTACCTCTCTTGTTTCCTTTTCTGTCATCTTTTCTCCAGTCTTGTCTTGTTTCCTTTCTTTTCTTCAATCTTTTCTCCTCTCCTCCCTTGTTTCCTCTCCTCTCCTCTTCTCTTCCCTTTCAAGTGCCCTTCTTCTTTATCCTCGTTCTTGTTTATAGCTCTCCTCTCGTCTCCTTTCCTCTCCTCTCTTGTTTCCTCTCTCCTTTCCTTTTACCTAATTTCATTTCCTCTCCTCTCTTGTTTCCTCTCCTGTCCTCACTTGCCCTTCTTCTATCTCCTCTCCTCTCCTTTTACCCCTCCTTGTCTCCTCTACTGTCGTCTCCTCCCCTCTCCTCCTCTCGTCTCCTCTCCTCACCTCTCCTCCTCCTTGTTTGTAGCTCTCCTCTCTGTTTAAATAAAACAGCATCAGTCTTGTGTCCAGCGTACATCTCCAGACTCTCCTGTCCTCTCGTCTCGTCTCCTCTCCTCTCGTCTCCTGTCCTCTCTTCTTCCCTCCTCTCCTCTCTCCTCTCTGTTTGAATAAAACATGGCAGCATCAGTCTTGTGACTCTGACGTCTCAGTCCCACTGATGTGAAAGTTATACAGTGTGTAGTCCTGAATGTTGCTGACTGATCGGACATCGTTTTAGTAAATAAACACTCGTAGAATCAGAGAGCGAGAGAGTAGAAAGACTGTTGTTTCATTTAACAGCTCATAGATACAGCTCCTAACCCTGAACCTATGAACCTGAACCTGAACGTATGTCAAACAGCCCTCTGAAGAGCTGAGAACCAGGTTTAATGATCTGTCTTTGGTCCTCACAAAGATAGAAGTTAAGAAACACACACACACTGTTATTCTGACAGCATCAGTATCTGGTTGTGTTCAGATTACACAATTCTGCCTTGTAATGTGTGTGTGTGTGTGTGTGTGTGTGTGTGTGTGTGTGTGTGTGTGTGTGAGAGAAACAGACAGCTGTATCATTGTTGTGTGACTGATGTCATTGTGTGTCTCTCTCTCTGTGTGTGTTTGATCCACTTATCAGCTGATGCTTCTGTCTAAATCCTCTGAACTAAACTCTACTTTGCTTTTACTGAATTTAACAAATAGATACACTAATATTTCTCTCTTTAATTGTAACGTAACAGCAGACTGAGGATCAGTGTTTTGCTGCAGTCACCTGTTCATCACAGCTGCAGGTGAGAAGTTAAACCACTGGAGGGCAGCAGAAGCAAGACCTGAAGTTACTCTACTAGAAGTTCAGCTGGTGGCGCCCTCTGGTGGCGAGAACACCTCATCACACTATTATTATTACTATATAATATACAAACATTGTAGGATTAAGTATCAACAACACATGTAAGCAAATGTAAATGTACTTTAACTCCTGCAATAAAGTATAAAACAGAAAATTATAGAAAATAGAGAAAAAGTTAAAAATAGGATTTTTCTTACTTCATTTTCACCCATATTTTTGTGTTATTTATTTTCGGAATATTCACCCAATATATATTTGAATAATACAGTTCCATAATCTTACTTCTTTGAGGCTGAAATGTATCCAATCACCAGTCTTTATTGCCAGTGTTGTCTTGACAACAATCACGTCTTCTTTCCGTCCTATTTTTTGAGTTTTTGGCAGCTCGTCAACAGACACTAAAGAGGACAATAAGATGGAAGTGTGTGTGTGTGTGTGTGTGTGTGTGTGTGTGTGGAGACTCTTTTTGTTCAGCCACAGCTGGAAGGCAGAGACACAAACAGATGTGACGTCCTCTTGTTTTTGTTCACGCTGATGTTTCCTCGACTCCTCCGTCACTTTGTGTTTGTGTCACATCTGAGGAAACACTCACAGAGTTCAATCGGAATCAATCAGAATCAATCGGCATCAATCAACGACAAACGTCACTTTTTACAGTTTAACTTTTCAACGTTATAATTCATAATTCTTCATCATTTTATCTTTTGAATCACTCCGCTTCAGTTTTAGTTTCATAAATATTCATGAGCAGTGAAGAACAGGACAGGTGGATGCTGGTGAGCATCTTCATCATCTTCATCAGTGAAGGACTCTTTCGCTGGTTGACGGCTCCATCTAGTGGTGAAACATCTGTATTACAACAACCTGTCGGAAATACTGAACACACACTTCTTCTGTTTGTCCCAGTAGGAAACATGATGACGGCTGAGACTTAATGGCACAATGTATGTGTGTGTATATATATATATATATATATATATATATATATATATATATGTGTATATCAGGTTCAGCTTACTTTTATTTGTACCCGTAGGTAGACAATAGAGGCCGAGGCATCCATCTCGACACGCATCACAATCAACACAGACAACAAGACAAACACGATAGAAGTACACAAGGCTACAAATCAGTCAATCACTAAGTAAAATAAATAAGTACACAAACGTTGCTTCTATAGCATCTGTGCACTGTTGCTCTGTTCACCTGAGTGATGTCTGCTGGAACAAAACTGTTCTTATACCGCTTTGTTCTACACCGTGGGACCATAGACCTCCGTCTAGAAGGAAGGAGCTGAAAGTCCCTGTGCAAAGGGTCGCAGTCGTCCTTTAAAATGGAGCCGGTGATCCGTTGTAACCGTCTGGTGTACAGGGACTGTATGTGTGTATACGTATATGTAGGTATACACAATATAAATGTGTGCGTGTGTGTAACACACTGGTATGGAATCAGTTTCAGACCATCTACTGACTCCAGATCTGTACGTAACACAAACACATGAGAGTGAACTCCTTCCTCTCATCTCACTCTGACAGAATGCATGTTTCTCAACTATATTCCCCATCATGACGAACTCTTCTTCTACCTTTTTATAGTGTTGTTGAAGGCTCGAGTTCAGTCTGAACTGATCTTTGCATGTTGTGTGACTTTGTGATGAAGACCTTTAGCATCATTTAGATAATGAGCTCCTTCAGGACCCCTCAGACCTGGCCTCACCTCGTCTCCTCGCTGCTCTCATCAGGTAACATCCGGACCACAGAGGCCCGAGTTTCATCTGACTTAATTCCGGGCGTGGCGGTCGTCGGTGCGACAGAGCGAGTAGATGCAAGCGGACAGATCGTCAGACGGCTGTTTGAAACCATATTCTCTCCTCGCTGCTCTTTTCTTCCTCTTTTATCCTCTCCCTCTTTTCTTCTCTCTCTTCCTCCTCTCTCTCATGTTTATAATGCGTTTGCCTGCAGGGCATTTTCCTCTAACCTGACCTTGCCACGGAGCGACTGTTGGACATGATTATAGTGATGCAACCACTGGTCCTGTGTGTGTGTAGGTGTGTGTGTGTGTGCGTGCGTGCACGTGTGTGTGTGTGTGTGTTGTTATGCCAGCCTCTCAGCCATTCTTGGCATCCGGCTGCAGGCGGTGTGTAACAGCTGCATGGAGAATGTCCTGTGCTGCTGAGAGGGAGAGGCTGCACACACACACACACACACACACACACACACACACACACACACACACACACACACACACACACACACACACACACACACACACACACACATAATCAGTAGACACGGATGCAGCAGTATGTTTATTGATTCAGTCAGCAACTTAATAATGTCATCTAAAAGTGCACTGGAGACTTTCATGAAACCATATTCTGTATTTTATATTAGCAGACAAAGTCTCCCCATTTTTCTTGCGTTTCTCTACTAAAGCCCAGCAACACGAGTCAATATCCGCTCGTTACATGAATGCAGCAGAATATTTCTGTTTCTGCAGAGTGAAGTCAAAGCTTCATGTGTTAAAGCTGCATTCTCTCTAATGTCCATCAGGGGGCGACTCCTCTGGTTCTATAGAAGTCTATGAGAAAATGACTCTACTTCTCTCTTGATTTATTACCTCAGTAAACATTGTAAACATGAGTTTATGGTCTCAATCTCTAGTTCCAAGTCTTCTTCAAAACAGCATGATGTTCATTTAGTAAATTATCGTCCATTTAGAGTCAAACAGACCATAAAGCAGGGTATGCTTTAGGGCGGGGCTACACAGTGATTGACAGGTCTCTACCAGAGACGTGTACGGCGTCTCTACGTCACTCCTCCTCAGTCCAGATATGGTCACTTCCTGTTCACTGGTTGCAAAAAAACAAGATGGCGAACTCGAGGCTTCAAAACGTCAACAAACCAATGAGTGACGTCATGGCGACTAAATCCGGTTCATATACAGTCTATGGAATACAGTCTTTTCAAAATAAAGTTCCGTCTTCACAGGAAACTAATGAGTTACTTAGTTCTCGTTTCACACGAGGAATGAACAGCAGCCTCCTGGAGGAAAGACCTGATGTCATCATCCTTCTGCAGCTTTAAAGAAATCTCCCGAAAATGAAACTCTCCACAGAGAGAACACGATCAGTTTAGTGAACGAGGATCTGATTCAAAACCCACAGAGCTTTATTTAAACGACGCCGTCTCCCAGCTGTCGGGATATTTCTGTCTCCTGATGTCACTGTCGTCGCTGCGCCAGGAATTCTGGGAGCTGCTTTAAACATGGAGGGAAAGATGTGCATGTAAAGGAGACGAAGGGGGAAGGAAGGAGGGAGGTGAGGACAGTAGGAAGTGAGAGTTGCAGGTTCACTAAGTTTATGTGTCCTTTTCAACTCACTCAGTCAAATATCAGCTCTTTCAGCTAAAACCCCGAAACTCAGTGTAGCAGGAAGGTGTTTCAGATTAGTGTCAGAACATACGAACAGCAAGCTCTAAACTTTACACTTCTTCTTCTTTTTATTCTGACAGCCGAAGTCGAATGTTTTCCGTTCTTGTGATATGTGATATCTCAGGAACGCTGTCTGAGGCAAACAACCGCGAGGCGTTAATTCTAGTTTATCTTAAGTTTGGACCAGAGAACATTTCAGTATAAATACGACGGGTTTTCACACTTTTTAAATATTTAATTATGAGGCCTACAGACGGCCGACTTGTGACCTGATACGAGACTCAAAAAGACTCAAACAACTGACTCTGATTTCACTTCCCTCAAACTAAACTACTCTCAGAGCTAAAATGCAACGTAAGTAACTCTTCGGCTTTGTTCACACCCCGAACGGGAAGCTAACTTTTTTTGTTGTGCATCAGATGTGGTTCAGCCATGGTTGAAACATCGTTGGTGTCTACACGGAGGTCAGCTCCTCCTCCTCCTCTCGAGTGACTAAAGCAACACCAGCCACTCTGCAGCCGAGCGTGAACAGCATCGCCGCCAAGGCGCCGTTGAAGTCGTCGTTCAAGAGCGCGCTGAGCGCCAGGTTTCAGTTTACTGTGAACGCAGCTTTAAACCAAAAGTTATAAAACACCTGAACCTAAAAGGAAAGAATCTCTATGTCTCTCTCTCTCTCTCTCTCCGTCTCTCTCTTTGTCTCTCTCTCTCTCTCTCTCTCTCGCTCTCCCCTCCCCCTCCCCACAAGTGTCACAATTGGCAGCTGTTGCGTTGCAGAATGAGAAAGTGTGTGTGTGTGTGTGTGTGTGTGTTTGCACGAGAGAGACTAAAAGTGTGTTTCTCTGTGTGAAAGGATGTCGTTTAAAAGAACAAACGTGTGTGTTTACATTACAGCGTTATTGTCTTTGAATGAATGAATCATTTGGAGATGTTGTAAAGTCTTTAGTTCACACCAGCGTTTTTGAGATGATTCTCTTTCTGAACACAGACTTTTTCTCGTCTCTTAGTCTCAAGTAGACGATGACTTTGTCATGACGGCTGAACCAGTTTGAACCCGAATCTAATCCTAAGAATAACAGGAAGTTCTCCTTTCATTCCTGTTTGTCATTGACCAATATTAGTGATAAACAAGTGAAATATATAGTTATATAGTATATCAAATTAGAATAGAACAGCTGCAACAGCTGGTTCCAAAATGAGAATTTGGCTTGACCTCGCTTGACCTCGCGTGATTTCTCCGTACTGAAGCCTTATAACGTGGGCCTGCTTCACTCAATCAAAGTCAAATCTGTTTTGTGGAGACTTCAAGCATGTTGTGCTATGATTGTTGAGTATTTTTAGGCTTCAATCTGCATTATTTCAATCAGGCGAACCTGAAATTTGTTTTCCATTTGAGCTGAGTTCCATCTTCATTTGCTATTAACCAGTAACATATACACAACATGTACACCTCTCACCACAGCTCACCCACCTGAGTGTTATTAATCCATTGAAATGATTCAAATAGACCTTGTAGTTAGAGAGTAAGGCCCCTTTGAGTATGGGTATAGTATTTTCGAGCAGAAGCCAAAAACAGGCCTAGGGTTCAGAGGTTAAAGGTGTTGAACTCAGTTCTGCTGCAGCTTTTACGTCCAGTTGTGACTTGTGTCGTGTTGAAAGTGATCCGTACGTGTTCCAGTCTGACCTTGTGAGGTTCATGTTGGGACTTCTATGTGAAAGTCACTCAGACGTTCATCCAGATACGACATGGAGATTATTAACATGCAGGTCTGAAGGGGCTTATACTGCTGTGTGTGTGTGTGTGTGTGTGTATGTGTTTTAAGTGGTCAGAATGACACCCAGACTTTACAGTTTACAGTGTGTGTGTGTGTGTGTGTGTGTGTGTGTGTGTGTGTGTGTGTGTGTGTGTGTGTTGAGGGGGGTGGTGGGTGAGGTTGGTCCTAAAATAACCACCCCAACTGTTGTCACCCCTCCTCCTCCCAACACCAACACCCCCATGAAAGAAAGCAGGACCACACACACACACACACACACACACACACACACACACACACACACACACACACACACACACACTCTCTCTCTCTGCTGGCGCGTCAGTCTGTCACCATTTCCCACATGGCAGCAGCAGACTGTTTGCAGCTTTAAGAGCAGACGAACTTTAACTTTCTGACTTCTTTTTAATCATATTTGAAAATCATTTGTGGATTTCAAGGATTCAGTTTTGTGAATTATTGATCTGGAAAAAGCCGTGAAAAGGTAAGACACCTCTGACCGGCACGAGTTGGTTGTTTGGAGTTTATACATATCCCAGTTTCAGAAAGCTTCTCACGAGAGGTTGACATTGTTAGTTTTGCAGTTAAACTTCAGTCCAATAGGACGGAGCACATGGAGGAAGTTTTAAGAAGCGTTCATGAGTTTAACTTGTTTTGCACAAAATAATCCTGTTAAAAGTGATTTGAATGTTAGATTAGAGGAATCACAGAGAAACAAGGAAGTTCAGGCAGAATAAGCTTCATATTCACAACTTTCAATTTTGTTTCACATAAGTTTGACCATGTTCGCTGAGCGAGCAGTTTTTAAAGTCTCTGATGTTTAGTTTTCTCAAGGAACTTCCTGGTGCATTCGTTTCATTCACCCGGTTCGAACAAGTGGTCACATGACGAAATCCGCCAATCACAGGCCTATAAAGGACTCAGACAGAGACGAGAACATTTCATGAATGAGAGATATGAGCACTCCAGAGAGGTCACAAAGGGCTCAAAAATGGCTCAACATTATGCCAAACTGCTGTATGATGTTGTCATTGACCAATATTAGTGATAAACAAGTGAAATATATAGTTATATAGTATATCAAATTGGAATAGAACAGCTACAACAGCTGGTTCCAAAATGAGAATTTGGCTTGACCTCGCTTGACCTTGCGTGATTTCTCCGTACTGAAGCCTTATAACGTGGGCCTGCTTCACTCAATCAAAGTCAAATCTGTTTTGTGGAGACTTCAAGCATGTTGTGCTATGATTGTTGAGTATTTTTAGGCTTCAATCTGCATTATTTCAAATAAATAAATCAATATCAATCAGGCGAACCTGAAATTTGTTTTCCATTTGAGCTGTGTTCCATCTTCATTTGCTATTAACCAGTAACATATACACAACATGTACACCTCTCACCAAAGCTCACCCACTTGAGTGTTATTAATCCATTGAAATTATTCAAATAGACCTTGTAGTTGGAGAGTAAGACCCCTTTGAGTATGGGTAAAAAAAACACTGAAATTTTCAGTTTTACTGTGAGTTTAAACCGAGGAGGAGGATCGTAACGACCATGTAGAAAAACCACAGAAGAAGAAGAAGAGCAGACAGGAAACCAGTTCGTCCTTCCTCATCGTTTCCCTCCAGTTTCATCTGAACCAGTCCGACAACATAAAATATCTTTTAATTCTTTAAAACAAGACCAAATACACTTTATGTGAGACCATCTCGGCTTGATGGACTGTAATGTCTTCTTCTTCTGTGGTATTTCTATTAGAACACGCGGTGAAATTCTCTCTAAGCTCACCTTACAGCAGCTCTATAGCTGTCCTGATTCTTTTGGTTGTAACTAAATGCAGAATGCACAGAAAAGCAGTAATTTAAAGCGAGACACGAGATCTGTTTTCAACCCTGGAAATATTCTCAACAACTCAAAAATAGAATAGGAAATAAAAATAATCAGCCATTTGTGTGTTTAGTTCATCGGGTGTTTCTTAAAGCTGCAGGACGTCAACTTTTACGTGACTAAAGCATGAATCTGTGTCACCAGCTCGAGCTCCGTTGTTGTATTAAAACAGTTTAAACGTCCAGAGTTTCTCTTTTTGGTTGCTTGAATGTCCAACAGCAGAAGAAGAAGAAGACCGAAAACCCTTCAGACGCAGAAAAGGCCGAGCTGTTCTTGGTCTCTTTTGCAGAAGCTAAATTACTAGTAACAAGTCTTTGTATCGCAGCAGCGGGTCTCGGGCGTCTTTGAAGCCGCTTAATTTGAATACTCCAGAGGGAGAAAGGAGCGCAGAGCATTTGATCTCCAAGGTAAAAAAAAAAAAGGCGCGCGGCGCTGATGGGGCCGCGGTGGACGAGTTGAAGGTTATTAGATCGAATGGGCGCGGACGAGGCGGAGCTGTCGCGGGCGGTTTGAACGCGGCCGCTCTGAGGCCCTTGATGTCGGCGGTGATGAGGGTGAGCTGGGATTGGAGCCGAAAGCCCGAGTCGACTTGCTTCAGATTGATTTTAGGCAATTAGAAACCCTGCTGGATGTGTGGACTCTGTGATTGACAGGTCATGTCTTCGCTCTACGTGACCGGGGTGTGAGCAAATGTGTGTGTGTGATTGGAAGATTGAGTGTATTATATTAAATATGAGTTTCTTCTAAATGAAATGTGTTGTTAACTTGTGCTCACACACACACACACACACACACACACACACACACACACACACACACACACACACACACACACACACACACACACACACACACACACACACACACACACACACACACACACACATATGCTTTGGGCAAACAAGCCCTTCAAAGTTAATCAACCGTCAGTCAAATTCATTTAAAAACTGTTTTCATCTTGTTTCTCAGTGTTTGCCGTCATAAGTGATGGATTTTTTTTGAGGTGTCTTGTGTGTTGAGAATGTCACATCGGTTTTGTTGTTTGTCGTCTTACTAACCAGCAGCATTCTGTCATGTTTAGAAAGAACAGTTTGTGTCTCTCAGCTACGTGACTGTTAGCCAAACAGAAGACGGACATCCACTCTGGTTATCGGGTTTCTAGCATTTGAATGTCATGGCCCAGGCAGCCAATCAAAGCAAGAGGCGGGCTTTACCGTTTTTATCACTGACTTCCTGTTTTGATGCCGGTAGACGTGGTAGGAACGCGTTACTATGAATCCCACCGCTTTTCTCGGCAAGACCCGTCCTGTGCAGCATCCAACCGCTAGGATTGGCCAGTCGAGGCTCTCACAACATACTGGTATCCTGAATTGTTTTGGGTCCTGTGCTCTGAAGTACTCAAGGTCAATGCCGAACACTAACCTAAGCTACGCTAAGCAGGGCAGGTCTGGCCGTGAAGAGCAGTGGGATTCATAATTACGTGGTAGGAAGCAGACAAAGTGAAGCTGTTTGGATCTCGGTGTGATACGGTGGCCTTCAGCTGACGTTTGGTTTGTCCGCTCTGGGCTACTGTAGAAACACGGCGGACTGTGACCTGCTCCCTAGATATGAAGGGCTCATTCTAAGCTATAACCATTCTTAGTTTCAGGTGATTTTACACGAATGAAAACATAGTTATGAATATTATATTCTGTTTCTTTCTAAGAAATCCCCCTAAATGCTTTAATCCGACCCTTTAAGGTATCACAAAATATAGTAATATCTATAGAATAAATTCTAGAATATGTTTGTTCAACAATATTAATTGCAGACAAACTTGTCAACATAAAAATCAAACACAAGCGTTGACTTCTATCTTCAGTTTTCTAGCGAATCTAGGAGTGATGCAATATGGGTAAAATCTTCATCACTGTATATTTCTAGCTTTATATATCGACATTGATACATGTTGTATTATTTACATGTTGTAAATATTCAATGTAGCAACCGTTTATGGATAAAATAACCAAATATGAAAGTCAGGTCACCGGGACAGAAAATGTCCTTCAGAGAAAAAATGTATGCTGTTACACACACACACACACACACACACACACACACACACACACACACACACACACACACACACACACACACACACACACACACACACACACACACACACACACACACACACACACACACACACAGCAGGCTCTCATTAGCTTCCAGCAGTCTGACTGGACTGAAGATCTTCTAACAAATGACTTCAGATGGAAGCGACAGACTTGGTGTTAATTTGATCCGATGGGCCCTCTGTTGAGCTGTGTGTGAGTGTGTGTGTGTGTGTGTGTGTGTGTGTGAGAGTGTGTGTGAGAGTGTGTGTGTGAGTGTATATTAGCATATTAAAGCTGTTTGTGAATTATTGAAGCATCTGAAAGACACCAGTGACATTTTCACCACAGTTTTAGAACGACATGACAGCGCTTTGATGACGAAATGAGTGAGTGTGTGTGTGTGTGTGTGTGTGTGTGTGTGTGTGTGTGTGTGTTTTTATTCTGTTTTTTAGGATTATGTGTACATACACTGTGCATTGTGTGTCAGTTAATCAGGGTGTGTGTGTGTGTGTGTGTGTGTGTGTGTGTGTGTGTGTTTCTTGGACAGTGCCGGCGGGATGTTTCAGATGAGGCAGTTGGATTTCTGTCGTGAGATGAAAGCGTTGATTAAACACACACACTTTACTCCAGATGTCCTGATCGAGGACGACGTGTTGAACTCTCCATAAAGTGTTCAGGGACGCGGCTGCACGAGCACAGAAACACGGTCGACACATCCACGGAAGAGGACGAATGAACTGAAGTTTGGTTTTCTTTCACAAAACAGAAACCTGAGATGAAGAATGAAACGTGGCGTCTTTTCTTATTGTCTCAGCTGATCACAAACCTCGGTTTTAAAATGTGCCCTCTTCACTCCTATAATAATCTTAACCCTTTGCACACGACAGAGACATTTGATCCATTTTAATGTAAACATATTGATTAGTGGAGCAACCTCTGGTTCTTTAAAGTGAAGTCAAAGCTTCATGTGTTAAAGCTGCATTCTCTCTAATGTCCATCAGGGGGCGACTCCTCTGGTTCTATAGAAGTCTATGAGAAAATGACTCTACTTCTCTTGATTTATTACCTCAGTAAACATTGTAAACATGAGTTTATGGTCTCAATCTCTAGTTTCAAGTCTTCTTCAATACAGCATGATGTTCATTTAGTACATGATGGTCCACATTATGGCAAAGTATGGTTTACATCCTGTAGTTTACGTCCTCTACTGCCTTCATCACTTCAAGTTTTAACCGTGAATAGAAATGTTACTTGTTAACTCTCCGGATGCGAGTCGGCTCACGTTGGGCCCTTCACAGAACACGTTCTACACCTGTACGCTGAGCACCGAGCGTGTATCTGAGCGTGTTCCAGCCCCGGCGTCCAGTGGTGACAGATGTATTTTGGACCGGTGCTCAGCGGGTCACACTGTTCGCCAAGCTGGCAGCGTCTGTGTGACCTACATTCTCACATGCCGGGCGGCCTTTTGAATCCAGAGAGGGTGTTATGTGTTGTCCGGGTTAGGGTCCCCATGGAGACGTGCGGTGTGACTCAGCGGTGCCCGGAGGCGGAGATAAAGGATCCGCCGAGGGTTCGAGGCCAGGTCACCTGCTGGCCTCTTTAAAGGTCGTCTAATTTTAGTCTGGATTAGTTCTGTTGGTTTGCAGTAACATATTCATGGACAGTAAGACCTGCTGGCCTTGTTTCTATTTCTAATGTAAAAGTGTCTCTTTAGTCTCACTGGCTCTCATTAAGAAGTTGACTTCTTTTTGTCCTTTTTAAAGATTTTCACAAATCATGTGTGAAAAGGTGTGAAAATAACTTGTAAACTATGTGAGATAATATGAATATACTCATGTTTAGAACAGGGTGTAGTGCAGGTTGTCTGTCTGAAGCATCCTCATTCAGTTCAGTAATATCAGTGTTGAATATGAATGTTGATCCCTGACTGACTCACAGGACGTGTTCTCCATGTTTTCACACACAAACCTGGAACTCATGAACCTGAGTCACGTTTAAAACTGGAGACGTGACGTCCTCACTTCTGCTTTTGTTTTCCACTCTGAGGATGTTTCTGTTCCCAAAGATTTAAACTTGTTTATCTCTCTGCTGTGACTGGGATCAGGTCGGCTTTTATATGCGTGTTCGGTTGGTTTCTAAGCCTTTATTTTGTAATTTTGTTAATGTTGTTGTGTGTGTGTGTGTGTGTGTGTGACTTTAGGACATCTGTGAGGACATCTCGGACCATGTGGAGCAGATTCACGCCCTGCTGGAGACGGAGTTCTCCCTGAAGCTGCTGTCGTACTCCGTCAACATCATCGTGGACATCCGGTGAGATATGAGATGATGTTTAAATGGTGTTCATGATGTCATCATATATTTATGTTCTGTGATACTTTAAGGGTTTCTTCTCCCGTTGAATAGTTTCTAGTGAGTTTATTGTTACTTTGTATTTGTCGAGTGTGGACCAGTGAATCTCTTTGGCTTCTTTATGCTCCAAGAAACATCGACTTGTTCTTTATTGATGTGTGTACAATGCAAAGAGTCAAACACGATCAATAGTGGAAAGGTACACAACACTAAGGGATTTAAAGAATGACAACTAATGAAACAACCAGCCATGCCTGTCAACAATGCCCCTATGAAAGAATACATAATTCATAATAAAACAAACAAAAAAAACAAACCGACCATACATTCTGTCAAACAGGTCAGCCATTGTTTTGTATATTAATAAATTGTTAAGTCACAAGTCTTTCACAGTCTACAAGTCATGCCCTGTACCTTTAGATCATCCAGAATATCTTATCAGAACTAGAACTTATCACACCAAGAAGGAAACAATAACAACTCAGCTTTTGTGCCAATGACGTTCTTAATAAGTGTGCTCACTTATAAGGTAAAAAATATGGGGAACAAATATCTTTGTGCTCGTGTGGTTCAGGACGGTGCAGCTGCTGTGGCACCAGCTCAGGGTCTCGGTTCTGGTCCTGAAGGAGCGACTGCTGCAGGGCTTACAGGACTCCAACGGGAACTACACCCGGCAGACCGACATCCTGCAGGCCTTCAGCGAGGACCAGCACCAGGTAGATAACACAACAACCCACTGACGCTCCTCGACACCACCGCAGCGCTCTGTACTGGGCCTTCATCGTCAGAGGAACCAACAACCAACAACCAACAACCAACCTCTATTTTATGTATTATTATGCCGTGTGTTGTGCGCCGATCGCCGGTGATCGATGACGATGCACTTTCTAAAACGTGTCTGCTCTTTGTCCAGTAAATTAGAAAATACAAAACCAACCAAAACATTTCCTCTGATAAAATGCTTTAGTTAAATATAGTTTAGACTTTATTTGATTCTTCTTCTCCAGACTCGCCTGGACGCTCTGACGGAGGTGGACGACTGCGGCCAGCTGACCATTCGCTGCAGCCAGGACTACTTCTCCTTAGACTGCGGCATCACCGCCTTCGAGCTGAGCGACTACAGCCCCAGTGACGAGCCCGAGGCGCGAGGATCTGAACCCACCGCCGACGAGGAGGAAGAGGAGGAAGAGGAGGAGGAAGAGGAGGATCCCTCGCAGGAGCTCGGTCACACTCGAGGCCCAAAAGCGGAACCGGGAGCAGAGGAGGGCGAAGGAATCCGCCTCTCAAACCACGAACACCACAACAGTTTACCCGAACTCGCCACAAACCTCAACCATTCTCTCTCAGTAATACCCACAATGCAGTGCGGCACGCCCAACCACGGTGAAAACGTGAAGCGCCCCCTGCAGGGCGTGAGCCACAGCACCGAGGTGTCGCCCACGCAGCCGTCTCTTCCCAAGAGAGCCGCTCTGTTCTCAAACGGAGGAACCAGGGCGGAGGACTCGAGGGGAGGTCTGGGGCAGGTCGGCCCGCTCTCCGGCCTCCAGTTCCAGGCCGAGCTGAGTCGGAGCACCCCGTCTCTTATGGATCCTCCAGACCGCTCCAAGTTCTGGTTGGAGCTGGACTCGGTTTACCCAGAAAATGTTTCACAGTCCTACGAGAGTCTGCAGGTTTGTTTTCTGCTCTTGTCTTTCTTTCACGTAGATGAGACCTTAAAGAAACTGGAAGCCCTGCTATTTTTTAAACTCAAATTCTCTTTAACTTCCCAGATCATGAACGGACGCAACCTCCAGAGAAACCACGTGAGCTCCAAGCAGTTAGGCCGCTCTCAGCGGAGCGTCCAGAGACCACCGACCGACCCGAGGAGTTCTTCTGGTGCCAGACGAACCGCCGACGCCTCCCCGCCTCCACAAGACCCGGCGTCTCAGGATGAAATATCGAAACAAATGGAGAGGACGCAGAGGGAGACACACGCACACAGTGAGGGGGACTCCGACTCCTCGTTGCCCTCCCCGATGAGGGAGCAGTTTCTCTCCTCAGACCTGGAGGCGTCCGGAGAGGAGTCCGACCCCCGACCGCGTCCCGGCAAGACGGCGGTCTGGATCGTGAGGCGCCAGGGGCAGAAGGTGAGCGAGTATTCCTTTTGTCCAGGAGGGAAGTTTGGAGAGTTGGTACACAAACTCACTCAGAGAGAATACGTTTTGTTTAGATTTCCTGTGCGACCTCTGATGCTTTACCTAATGCTCTCTACATATAGGAAGGACATTAAGTCTTTTAGGCCAAGAATTAGTAAATGGAGGCTTTTGATCAAATACCGAACGTTGGATAATTCCACATATTGGTTGCCATAGTAGTTATGGTTTTACGTTGCACAGTTTTCATTTTGTAGTTTATTTTACTGTGTTTGAATCAGATGATTCTCTCCTCCGTCAGAGCGCCCAGGTTTCTTCCAGAGCCAGCCCAGAGAGGGAGCACTGGTACGGGTCAGAGGAGTTCCTGGCCCTCCCCGCTCAGCTCCGTAAGACCGAGATGCTCGCTATGAAGCTGGAAAGTCTGGCTCAGTCCATCCCTCTGGTTAGTTTAGATCCACTCTCTTATGATTGTAAACCTTTAAAAATATCTTAATAAGTATATCATTTGCACATAATTCCAGTTTTACGCTAAAGAAAAACCACACTGCTGATGTTTCTGTTGATTCTTTGTCCTGCAGAGGCCCGGTGACTGTGACTCTACCCAGGAGGCTTTGCAGGATGTGGATGACTGGGATTTGACGGACTTGGACGGCGGGGAGAGCGGGGACGACCTGCCTTCTCTCCTGCCTCCACTGGTATACCACATTTATCTTTTTCAATGTTTCTCACTCCTTAAATGCTGGAAAACATTCGTGGATCCAGAATATATTCTCATGACGTTCTCCCCCCCCCCTCAGCTGCCTTACAGACGAAACCTGGTCAGCCGCTTTAGCTCCACCTCCTCCAGCGACTTCGCTCCCTCATTGGACGACAGCATCGAGACCGGTCCGTTGAGCGACCTGCAGTCTGAAGACGAGGAGGGACGGAGGTCTGCGGATCGGCGTCAACGGCCGGCGGGGCCCCCGGTGGACGTGCGTGGAGGTGCGTCCCTGGTGCAGCTGCTGCTGGAGGACATTCAGAGTCAGGACAACGACCCCGCCGTCTGGAGGAAGATAGAGGTACGGACAGTAGTCCTGTCTGTCTGTCTGTCTGTCTGTCTGTCTGTCTGTCTGTCTGTCTGTCTGTCTGTCTGTCTGTCTGTCTGTCTGTCTGTCTGTCTGTCTGTCTGTCTGCCTCTTCTACAAACAACACGCCCTCAACACTTAAACCTCAAAGTGTGTCAGCGACACTTTTCTGGTCAGTGAAACTGTTTTTGTTCGATCGTTAACTGTCAAGTCTTGGTCGCATTGGGATCCGATCACCCAGACCACATGCCAAGGAGGCCTGGCTCGCATCGAGTTCAGATCTCAGTGAATCAGAACAATTTATAAAACGCATTATTTATCGTAGGTATAGAATACTGGATGAGAACAGCCTGAACCCTGGCCTATGTGCTAAGTTGCCACCAGGTTCAGTTGGCTTTAAACACAGAAACATACTCGGTTTAGGTTACGGGACCGTAAAAGTCAGCAGGAACCAATGTTGTCTGTCGGTAGGAACCAGGAAGTGTAGTCGATCCAGCCACCCGACCCTCTTCCTAAAGAGCACTGGACCTCCAACACGTCACAAGGTGAAACCTCCATCGTTTTAGCTGCATTAGCATGTTTTCCGCAGCAGAACCACGACACAAATCCCTGCACTTGTCATCCTGACAAGTCAAACCAAAACCGCCCCCCCCCCCCTCCCCCCCAGCCGTCGTGATGGATTGGAAGGGGCCGGTATCGGATCGTCCCGTGGCCCCGTTAATTCATCACCTCCCCTCTAAAGGTCACGTTTGATTGGCAGGCGGATTATTGATGAGGCTGCCCGGTGAACTAATCAGTCATATCTGTCATATTGAATATGGCGAAATGTCAATAGCTCTGGGGATCCGTCCTCCTCGTGGCTGCTCCTTTAATTAGCGCTATAAAGAAGCTCCTCTGATTTCTTTTTATTGTTTTGTTTTATTCAGGTTTATTTCTCTCTCTCTCTCTCTCTCTCTCTCTCTCTCTCTCTCTCTCTCTCCTTTACTGCCTTAATATTCTAATCCTGAGGATTCTTTAACGCTTCACTTTGCTGCTGTGACGTCCCGGTTTCCCCCCTCGGGGGATCGATGAAGTTCAGCATATCTGATTTATCAGGTGTTAGCCGGGTCAGACAGAATCACAGCGCTGCAATAAGATTATCAGTGAGGACGGGGGGGGGGGGGCACGATCAATCTGAGGATCTGTGAGCGGGCGTCCTTGGAGCTCGGGGGGGGGGGGGGGGGGGATCAGTGACCCAGAAGGTCGTGAGTTTGATCCCCTCGTCAAACTCCTGTCCTCCGTATTCTCAAATTCAAATCGCATCGGCCACATTCATATTCATAATTAATGATGATTTGAATGATGAAATGTCAAAGCTGTCCGCGGCTCCTCTTAAAGCTGACAAACAGAAGAGAAGCTCAGCTACGTCCACTTCCTGTTCCTCCTCTTTAAAGCTTCGTATCGCTCATATTGGGGATCATTTCACACCCAGGATGGTATTTTCATCTTTCCAATGAGTAACAGATGAAACACTTCCAGGTGTCCCGATGAAAATAAGCGATGAATGAGATGAATCCATTATTTATTGAAAACATAAAAAAGGTACTCAAAGGCACTTTACATGATACAATAGAAACAATAAAGCCAGTAACAACATAAACAAGGCAGAGAGGCCTTTCCTGATGTCTAGAATCAGACGTCTCGTCCTGCAGAAACATCTCCGCGTTCCCACTACGAGCGGGTAAAAGCAGTGGCTCTGATTAGTTGGATGCTGGCAGACGTTTTTTTGCACTCATCCCTTGCGGCGTGCCCCTGAACGCCTCACGCACAATCAGCATCCATAATCCCCGGCACGTTCAGGGCCCTGAATCATTCAGACCCCCTCTGGCTCATCTGAGCTCCAGCACAATGCAGACATGTAAAGTGTGGAGTCTGGATTTCATACAAAATAAAACGGATGCATGTTGCAGATACTGAGCCGGAAAGATTCTTCAATTTCTGTCTTGTAAAAATATTTAATCCCAAAAGATTACAGAAAAACTCCTAAAATATAAAACAAAACGCATAAAAACTACCATGAATTATGCTCTGCTGGCTCTCACATGACACCTCGTGTTAACCACACACACTCACACACACACACACACACACACACACACACACACACACACACACACACACACACACACACACACACACACACACACACACACACACACACACACACACACACACACACACACACTCGTCGTTCCTCTCTGCTCCTGGGTAATTAGCTGATTAGCTGCTTAATTAGCAGCATGTAATCATGGCGATGGATGAGCTGCCTAATTGAGGAAGTGAAGAGAAGAGTCTCAGTGTGGAGGATGACATTCTGTCTCCGCTGAATACAGCAGAGGAGAATAAAACAGGACGGAGAAATCATCCATCCAGGGGAGGGAGGGAGGGAGGGAGATAGAGAGGGAGGGAGGGAGGGAGAGAAACCATACGAGAGGAGAGAGAGGGAGGGAGAGAGAGAGACAGATGGAGAGACAGAGAGAGACAGACAGAGAGAGATGGGGAGAGAGAGAGAGAGACAGATGGAGAGAGACATAGAGAGAGAGACTCAGAGAGAGAGAGACAGAGAGAGAGAGACAGACAGAGAGAGAGACGGAGAGAAAGAGAGAGAGAGAGAAAGGGACAGACAGAGAGAGAGAGACAGATGGAGAGAGACATAGAGAGAGAGACTCAGAGAGAGAGAGACAGAGAGAGAGAGACAGACAGAGAGAGAGACGGAGAGAAAGAGAGAGAGAGAGAAAGGGACAGACAGAGAGAGAGAGACAGATGGAGAGAGACATAGAGAGAGAGACTCAGAGAGAGAGAGACAGAGAGAGAGAGACAGACAGAGAGAGAGACGGAGAGAAAGAGAGAGAGAGAGAGAAAGGGACAGACAGAGAGACACAGACAGAGAGAGAGAGATGGAGAGAGAGAGAGACACAGAGAGAGAGACGGAGAGAGAGAGAGACACACAGAGAGAGAGACGGAGAGACAGACAGAGAGAGAGACGGAGAGAGAGAGAGAGAGACACACAGAGAGAGAGAGACACAGAGAGAGAGACTCAGAGAGAGAGACTCAGAGAGAGAGACAGAGAGAGAGAGACAGAGAGACGGAGAGAGAGAGAGAGAGAGAGACGGAGAGAGAGAGACGGAGAGAGAGAGAGACTCAGAGAGAGAGACAGAGAGAGAGAGTCACAGAGAGAGAGACGGAGAGAGAGAGACACAGAGAGAGAGAGAGACTCAGTGAGAGAGACTCAGAGAGAGAGACGGAGAGAGAGAGAGAGACTCAGAGAGAGAGAGACTCAGAGAGAGACACAGAGAGAGAGAGACGGAGAGAGAGAGAGACACAGAGAGAGAGAGACTCAGTGAGAGAGACTCAGAGAGAGAGACTCAGAGAGAGAGATCTCTGTCAGAGCAGAAATGAATCAGATGTGTCGAGGAAGTGTGGTTTCCTCGAGGGAGAAGGACTCTCTCCTGTTTGTTGTTGGAGTGGATTTGATCAGAGTCTCGTATCTGAAGCGTCGGAGGTAGAATAGAATAAATCAGGACAGGTGCAGACATCCATGTTAGTTTCCTACTGGGAGGAAAGACCGGAAATGAAGCCTGACGTGGACTTGATTTAGCTGTTCAACTGAACTGAATCTCATCTTATCATCTTTTCACAACTGTAAATATCCTTTCCCCCCCGGAGTAATTCTGCTTTCTTACACCAAAAAATAGTCAACAGGAAATCAGGAAACAGAGCTGCACTCCACGTTCAGTCTGATTTTAAATCCTTTTTTAAATGTGTGAAGGTGTTAAATTACTCTTTAAAGGTGAACTGACCATGATATGTTTGTTGTATCTGTCCAGATCTTGAGATATCCATATTTAACAGTTCTGCCTCCACCTCAAACCCTGTCTCCTAAAAACTATGTGTCTTTACAACTAAACTGCATTATGTTTGAGGGAAACGTGTTTCCTCTCAGATCACCATCTACGTTTTAAACACGTGGTTGAAGTGAATTGAATCAAAATAAAACGAAAAAACACAATACAACAAAACTACTTTAAGTTTCGTATATAACATTAAACGTAATGTTAAAACCAGGCGGCAACCTCCGGTTGTGAAACATGAAGCCGATGCTTCACGTGTTAAAGCTGCATTCTCTCTAGTGTCCACCAGGGGGCGACTCCTCTGGTTGTATAGAAGTCTATGAGAAAATAACTCTACTTCTCTCTTGATTTATTACCTCAGTAAACATTGTAAACATGAGTTTATGGTCTCAATCTCTAGTGTCAAGTCTTCTTCAATACAGCATGATGTTCATTTAGTAAATTATGGTCCATTTAGAGTCAAACAGACCATAAAGCAGAGTATGCTTTAGGGCGGGGCTTCACGTTGATTGACAGGTCTCTACCAGAGACGTATACGGCATCTCTACATCACTCCTTTACAATCCAACTATGGTCACTTCCGTTCATTGGTTGCAAAAAAGACAAGATGGCAACGTCTGTGGTTAAAACAAGTAAACATTGACCTTTGGTTTCACACAGGACATGAACACTGGTCTCCTGGGTGAAAGTCTTGTGTTTGTTTGTCCATTCTGACCTTTTATTAGAAACATATTTGTAATCTAACGACAGAAAATTGTCGACTCACAGAGAAAAAACAGCCGTCAAACGGACACACACACTTTATAAAACAAAACTTTTATTTTGTAGTAAGTATTTCTTGTTTTTTTTCCGTTCTGTCTCTTCTTTCTTCACGCTGCTGTTGGACATGAATATTTTATCCGAGACTTCCTCCTCTCCTCTAACCTTGACCTCCTCCTCCTCCCCGTTCACACAATCTGTGTCCACATCACGTAGAAACATCCGCGGCTTGTTTCATGAAATTCTATGAGAGCGACGCAGGAAATAAACATACGCTCGGCCCAAAGTTTCCTAATTGAGCTGTATGGGACGTGGCTCCTGAAGAGCATCGCGATGTCCTGAAAACCAAACTACAGAGAGAGAGAGAGAGAGAGAGAGAGAGAGTCCTACACGTCATGTGATCACATGGTGTGTGTGCTGTCTGGGCCGGCGTCGGCGTCCTCAGTGTGAGGTGTCTGTGTGTTTGGCGGCTCTGCGGCAGGCCGGCCTATCTGAGAGCAGTGGGAGTCAGACACACAACAGACTCGGATCAACACTCGTCTGATTGGCCCGGCGGGGGGGGCAGAGAGGATAGGAAAATAAGAGAGAGAGACGGAGGAGGAGGAGGGTGTTATTCTCTTCTTTTGTGTTTCTATAGATAAACAGGTTGAGGACGAGGTAACGCTCACAGTTTGTCTGCAGACAGTCAAGTCTGAGAACTTTATTCACTGTGAACCCACTAACATCTGATAGAAATGTGCAAAAATATGAACAAAGCGCAGACAAAACCTAGATTCAACTTCATGTTTTTAAAATATGTTGGTAACTGATCTATAAAGTCACATGTTTTATGCAAAACAGAGGTTTCCATTCAACAGTTCACCCTCAAGACAGTGACTGCGTTTACATGCACCAGATATTCCTAATAAGCTGTTTGCTTGCCTAATAATATGAATATTCAGATGAACATAAAACAAACTCATCTTCATCAGCAGTGAATCCCACGTTGACGTCGTTCTCTCTTCTGTGTTTGACGGCTCGACGTCCTAACGCGTCGTTTATCTCGTCTGAATATGTCAAAGTGAACATCAGGAGCGAACAGATGTGTTTCTCAGCGTGTTCCAGAGGTGGAGGACTTGTTGGACCTCTTTCATTCCTCCAAACAGCTTCTCTAAAAGATATTTGTTCATATATATATATATATATATATACATGAAGTAAACCATAAACCATATCATTATTGTCATATTCAAACCTGCAGAGGTACGTTTTATTAATGATTAAAATAAGTTGTTAAATAGCTACTTTTGCAATGCAAGTCTTCTATCAAAGAGAGGCAGCGAATAAACAACCGAAAGAGAAAGACATGCTGGCTAGCTGACAGGTGTGTGTGTGTGTGTGTGTGTGTGTCCACATATTAATATGTTAAACATCGCGGAGACGACTCTTTCCCCACGGCAACAGACAGCTGGTGGCGGAGGGGTCTCCCATGGACGATCTCAGGGACGCAGTCAGGTGTGACAGCCTGTCTCCTTCTCTCTCTTTATTTATTTCTCTCCATCTTTTCATCTTTTCATCTTTGCACTTTCCATTCTTCTTCCTTCCTTCCGTCCTTCGAAATTTGAATGAGAAGCAAGTTTGAGTTTCAAAATTATAAATAAATAAATGAATAAGAAGAAAATGACAGCAGAAAATATGAAGGTGGTTTTAGGAAGCTGCTGCAGTCCCGTCAGCTGCACAGGTTCAATGTTTTCTATTAAAGATAATTTTAATGAATTTCTAATCAAACTTTCCTCCCCTCCAGTTCTTTTCGTTTCGGCCGATCAGCGCACAATGTTCACGTAGTCAAACCAATAACTTCGCCCGCACGCCGTGAAAATTAGCCGTCTCACCTCAATCCTCCCCGACAAGTTTGTGGAACTCTGCACAGAAAATTCATCATTTTAAAAATGCTCGTTCACCAATCATCCAAAAAACGCTTCGCTTTTCCATCAAAACCAACAGACTCGCTTTAAGCCGTTCATTAGCTCACAGCTAGCAGCTAGCATGGTAACGAGGTCTTTCTCATGTAATGTTTGAATTGAAGAATCCTGCAGCTCTTAAAGTTACAGTGAGGAACTTTTAACTGGTCCTGAACCAGTCTCAGTGTAGTCCTGATCCTCTGTATGAACCAGTCTCAGTGTAGTCCTGATCCTCTATATGAACCAGTCTCAGTGTAGTCCTGATCCTCTATATGAACCAGTCTCAGTGTAGTCCTGATCCTCTGTATGAACCAGTCTCAGTGTAGTCCTGATCCTCTATCAGACCTCCATCAGTAAAGAGACCATCAGAGAGAAGATGGTCTATTTCTATAGAGTTCTTCTTAATGCTCGTCATCAGAGCCACCGGGTCTGATTCTGGTGAAATCAGATGAAATCATGCAGGTTCACCAGAAACTCCTTCAGCTCAGACTCCAGCAGAGACCGGTCCACCGTGGACAGACCCAGATCCTCCAGCAGAGACCGGTTCACCGTGGACAGACCCAGATCCTCCAGCAGAGACCGGTCCACCGTGGACAGACCCAGATCCTCCAGCAGAGACTGGTCCACCGTGGACAGACCCAGATCCTCCAGCAGAGACCGGTCCACCGTGGACAGACCCAGATCCTCCAGCAGAGACCGGTCCACCGTGGACAGACCCAGATCCTCCAGCAGAGACCGGTCCACCGTGGACAGACCCAGATCCTCCAGCAGAGACCGGTCCACCGTGGACAGACCCAGATCCTCCAGCAGAGACCGGTCCACCGTGGACAGACCCAGATCCTCCAGCAGAGACCGGTCCACCGTGGACAGGCCCAGATCCTCCAGCAGAGACCGGTCCACCGTGGACAGACCCAGATCCTCCATCAGAGACCGGTCCACCGTGGACGGACCCAGATCCTCCAGCAGAGACCGGTCCACCGTGGACAGACCCAGATCCGGCTTCACCTGCAGAATTTTGTGAATTTTGGATGCTGTCACAATATTTGTAATCTCGTAAACTCATAACATGAGAAGGTATTTCATGTTGATACGATTACAGTATCACAGATGTAACATCTGTAACATCTGTACATGTCGTTCGTCCGACCTCCTCCTTGTGATGCGTTAATCATCGAAGCCCAACGTTCCTCCTCCGGGACTTCGAGTCCAAACCGATCAGCGTTCGTCGTCCTCAGAGCGCCGTCAGCTGAGCGGTAATTATCCGGCGGTGAAGAGGAGAAACCGCAGGAGGAAGAGATGAAGCAGATATCAGAGGATGAGATCGGGACGTCTCGGCTCCCAGCAGGCCTCTCTGCCCCTCAGGAGCCTCGCTGGTTTAGAGACTTCAAAGAGGAGCCCAGTGCATGCTGGTCGATATATATCCAAAACCAAACGCTGCTGTTCACGCCTACATCCTCTTCCTCCTCTTCCTCCTCTGGCCTCCTCTCCCTTATTCACCATCGTTTCTCCTCTTCTTGTTTAACCTCCTCACCTCCTCACCTTTACTCCTTCATGCCCTCTTCCTTCTTTTCCTTTTCTTCTTCTTTCCTCTAATCTTGCTCCTATTTTCTTTCTTGTAGTTTCCTCAAAAGTTTCATTTCCTTTCCTTCTCTCCTTCTAATCTGCATTCCATTGTTGCCTCTCTTCCTTTCCTTTCCTCCAGTCATCTTTTCTTTCCTGTATTTTCCTCTCCTCTCCTCTAATCTCTCCTTTCCTTGTTTTGGTGTTCCTTTCCTCTTTTACCATCACCTCTTTCCTTTTCTTACTTCCCCTCATCATCTCCTCCTAATCTGATTTTCATCCTTGCCGTTCTTTTTCCTTTTTATCTCTCCTGTCCTTTTTCTTTCCTTTCCTTCCCTCCTGCTTTTCATGTCCTTTCCTTTTATTTTTCATTCCATTCTTTCACTCCTATCTTCTCTCCTTCATTCCTTTGGTTTTTCTCATTTCTCTCTTTTCCTTACTTGCTTTCCTTTCCTCTCTCCCTTTCTTTCCTCTTGCTCTCCTCTAGCTGTCTTTCCTTTTCTCGCATCTCCTCTCTTCTTTCCGTCCCTAACTTTATTTGCATTATTTTCTTTCCTCTCATACTCTATCCTTTCTAGTCTTTCTTCTGCCCTGTCCTCTTTCCTTTCCTCTAGTCGTCTTTCCTTTCCTTCCTTTTTTGAATTCCCTTTGTTAGTCTCCTTTCCTCCTCTTCCTCTCATCCCCTCTTTCCTTTCCTCTAGTCGTCTTTCCTTTCCCCACTTCTTTCCTTCCCTCTGTTAATCTCCTTTCATCTCATCTTCCTCTACTTTCCTTTCCTCTCTTTAACTTCTTTCCTCTCCTCTCCTCTAGTCGTCTTTCCTTTCCTCTCCTCTCCTCTCTTGTTTCCTTCCCTCTCTTAATCTCCTCTCCTCCTCCCCTTCTCCTCCTCCTCCCCTTCTCCTCCTCCTCCCGTCTCATCAATACTTTTGATTTCCATCTCTCCTCCCTAACGAGCGGCGGAGAGATGGACGGAGTCATATCGATGTTTTTTTTTTTAAGGGTCACGGTTGTAATTAACATACTGCCGCTCAATCGGTCAAGGTTTCCACTTCACACCAACACACAGACGCCTCTGAATCATAGAAGGTGTGCACAAACAAACACACACACACACACACACACGTTTTATCATCCACACACACACACACACACACACACACACACACACACACACACATGTACAGATTCGATGCAGCGATTTGTAGGCGAGGTGAAAGGATGGGTGCACACATGCGGCAGGTAATTTCCATCAGATTTACCTTCCCGCCGCCTCCTTCACTCCTCCATCAGTTTTCTAGATCGCTCTCAGCCAGCGATACGAAAAACAACGCCGGGATGTATAAAATATTAGGGCCGTCTCCTCGCGATGATCTGCAGTCACAGTTACACTTGTTATTCAGACGAGACGTTTGAGGTCTGACGGGAAAGAATGAATTTCAGCGCGTCTTCGGTTTTATGTAAATCCTCCTCTCGGGGTCTCTGAGAGGAGCCGGGTAGAATCCGGACTACATGAAGTCAGGCTGCAGCTCCTCGCTGACCTTTGTGTTCCAGGTGTTTCCCTCTGTGGAGGCGTCTCCGCCTGAAACCATAGAAGAAGAAGAAGCCCGGCTTTATTTTACTTTGCTTTAATTTAAAGGCTTGTAAAACCGCTCACACAAGATCGAACAAGACTTAATATAATAAATACAAATAATGTATGTATATACTCTGTACGTTTGTCATCATCATTTATTTTTCATATTGTTTATTAAAGAGTTATGAAATAATAGAATAGAAGACAAAAAAACTGTTTTTTTTCTATTCTTTAAAAAAAAAAAAATGTCCCCCAATTTGTAGCTCATGACAAAGAAAACTAAAACTTTAATGCATTCCTGCTTTTTTGTTAACGTGCATCATGAGCAACGCAAACAGCAGCAACAAAACAATTCTCTGGGCAACATGGCCGACGTCTTCACATGAACAGTTCAACTCCGTCCATGGAGTGTGAATTATGACTCTTTCCTTCAGCAAAGACAAAGTAGTTTTCAATAATGAACCTCTTTTGAAATAGTTTCTGCCAAAAACCAAAACATAACTGAACACACAAAGTCGTGGACGTCATTGTGTTTGTTTGACAGACCCCCTGCAGTACTCCAAAGTACCTCTAGAGGTACAAGTACCACCGTTGAACAACCCTGTTGTAGAGCAACACGCCTTCCAACAATCACCTCTCTGGTTACTTTAACTCGTCGCCTCAAACTCTCCCGATCGTCAACCAAGTCGTCTCCATTAGAGCTGATCAACAATCAGTTGAATCGTGTTTGTGGTTTCAGGATTTTAACGTTTTTAATTGTTACTGAAGGAACTGATCAATCAGCGTTGTTCCTTAAACCGTGAAAACATAAAAAAAAAATCACAGCTTCAGTTTCCACAAACGGAGGATGTATTAAGGAAAACAAATGAAATATGAAACATTCAGTACGAATCATTGTGATTAGATGTAACGCTTGTGAAGAGGCTTTAATCACAGAATCAGTAACTCTAAAGCTCGTGATGAGAGCAGGACTCCATGTGAACTGCTGCTCGTCTTGTTTCCACGTCTGCAGTTGTGCAGGACAGTAAATAGCGTTTTAGTTTCAGTTTGTTCCTCGACGGAGCGAGCGGGCGGTGAACCTGCTGCTCCTGTTAAACCTCTTTAATCTCTTTTGTTTGGTCTCTAAAATAACACTTTGTCTGATCTCCTCTTCAAGTGTTTACTCCTCTCACCTCCACCTCCCTGTCACCAACCACGGTTTAAACTCTCATTTCTTTTCTCTTCTTTCTTCTTCTTCACCTCCATCTCTCCTTCACGACTCCTCCTTTTAAGCCGTCTCCTCTGCTCCTCTTCAGGAGTGAAGTGGGTTTAACGGCACGAATCAATACTGGATCAGATGCTATTTCAGGTGGATTCTCCTCATCAGGTTGAGCTCGTGCGTCGCTCTTCTTTTAGTGAAACATTTCATCTTCTCTGAAGCGTCTCTTGAAGTCACATTAGTGACTTTCAGGAGGTTCAGTTCTGAGCTCACGAATACTCGTCTCAGCCAGTAGATGGCAGTAGCTGTCCACCAGGCAACGAGCACTCTTCTTCTTCGTCTTCGTCTTCTTCTTCTTCTTCTTCTTCTTCTTCTTCTTCTTCTTCTTCTTCTTCTTCTTCTTCTTCTTCTTCTTCTTCTTCTTCTTCTTCTTCTTCTTCTTCTTCTTCTTCTTCATTTATATCTCTTATTTCTTTTTCTCTCCGGCTTCATCTCAGTGTCTCTCTTACTCCCCCTTTTCTTTCTTTCTCTCAGTCTGTTCTTCTTCTTCTTTTCTTTCTATATCTTGTTATCTCTCAACCTTGTTGTATTTTCCATCCAGTTCCCTGTTTTATGTTTTTCTTCTCATTCTTTTTTCCGTCTCTTATTACCTCAACTTTCCCTCTCTAGTATTATTGTAAATGTTCATATTTTATATTCTTAATTGATGTGTTTATACTATCGCTCTGTGTTTATTGTCATGCACGAATCACCAAGTCTGATTCTTTGTTTGTGCAAACTTCTGATTCTTTTTCTTTGACTCGTCTTCATTAATCTATTTTTCAGTCTCTTTTTTATTCTCTCTCTCTCTCCCTCATTTGTTTGTGTTTCCATTTTTCTACATCTTTCCCTATCCTCCTTTATTTCCCTCCCTACTATCTCTGCTTTTTTCCCCATCATCCCTCAGTGTTCACCCTAATGTGTGTTTTTACCTGTTACGTCCTGCGGGTCTCGTTGTTTTGTTCTTTTTCTGTCCTTGAATTAATTCATCTGGAATCAGCTCTGAAACACCGTCCAGCCGCTCTCCCTCTCCTCTCCTCCTCTCCTCTCCTCTCCTCCTCTCCTCTCCTCTCCTCTCCTCTCCTCTCCTTCATCCTCTCATCATCATCTACTCCTCTCTTTCATCCTCTCATCATCATCTCCTCCTCTCCTCTCTTTCATCCTCTCATCATCATCTCCTCCTCTCCTCCTCTCCTCTCCTTCATCCTCTCATCATCATCTCCTCCTTTCATCCTCTCATCATCATCTCCTCCTCTCCTTCATCCTCTCATCATCATCTCCTCCTCTCCTCTCTTTCATCCTCTCATCACCATCTCCTCCTCTCCTCTCCTTCATCCTCTCATCATCATCTCCTCCTCTCCTCTCCTTCATCCTCTCATCATCATCTCCTCCTCTCCTCTCTTTCATCCTCTCATCATCATCTCCTCCTCTCCTCCTCTCCTCTCCTTCATCCTCTCATCATCATCTCCTCCTTTCATCCTCTCATCATCATCTCCTCCTCTCCTCTCTTTCATCCTCTCATCCTCATCTCCTCCTCTCCTCTCCTTCATCCTCTCATAATCATCTCCTCCTTTCATCCTCTCATCATCATCTCCCCCTCTCCTCTCTTTCATCCTCTCATCATCATCTCCTCTCCTCTCCTCTCATCCTCTCATCATCATCTCATCCTCTCTTCTCCTTCCAATCTGTTTCTTTCTCTCTTCTGTTGAATGTTCTTACCTGTTGGATTTCTTTCAGTTTTCCCTTCTTCTTCTTCTTCTTCTTCTTCTCCTCGTTCTCTCCATCCTCTGCAGTGTGTTCTGTGTTGTTTTCATGTGACTCCAGCAGAATTAATTCTGCTATTATTATTATTTTTTTGAAATCATTTGACTAAACTCTCTCTCTCTCTCTCTCTCTCTCTCTCTCTCTCTCTCTCTCTCTCTCTCTCTCTCTCTCTCTCTCTCTCTCTCTCTCTCTCTCTCTCTCTCTCTCTCTCTCTCTCTCTCTCTCGTCCCAGTGTTTCGTGCAGCAGTTGGACGGGTTCATCTCGTGGCTGCAGGAGGCGTTGGACAGCACAGACAACTGGACGCAGCCCAGACAGGAGCTGGACAGCCTGAGGGCGTACCTGGACACACACCTGGTGGGAACACACACACTTCTATGCTTTATTTACTCGCGAGGACGCTCATTAACATAAAACATAACCTAATTCTCACTTACAACCTTAAGGACTTAAGTCTCATCCCTCGAGCTGTCCTTTAAAGACGTGAAGAACCCGCCAACATGTCCTCAGTGTGGGTCCTCACAAAGATACAAATACAATAACACACACACACACACACACACACACACACACACACACACTGTCAAAGCTCACATACATTTAGGTGTAAATGTACATGAGTGCTGTGTACAATCACATGTTTATACGCACATTGGACATGGTATATGAACACATATTTGCATTCATGCATATGGATGTGCCTCTCACACACACACACACACACACACACACACACACACACACACACGCACACTTCACCTGCCACTCTCGGCTGTTTGAACATTGACTCTGTATTTAAAACAGTTGTGCAGAATCTCCTCTCGTGCTCCGACAGGGTTCCTGCAGATCCGTCTAAAACAGGCTATGAATAGTATTAAAATGTCTTCAATCAATCTTACAAAAGTCTTACAAATATATAAATATATAGGATATAGGAAGTAGCTTTTTATGAAACGTTACAAACCTGACATCACAAATTTAAAATCACAAAATAAATGTAGACGCAATTTACAGAATGTCTCTCGCAGTATGAACAACAATCGTATTTAATATTTTGCAGCCGGGATGATACAGTTTCTGCTCGTTACTTTTCAAAATAAACTTCCGTCTTCACAGGAAACAAGTCAGTTAGGTTTAGACAATAAAAGTACTTGGTTATGTTGAAGGGAAGACGGTGGTTTGGGTTAGAATAACTGTGGACGTGGTTATTTATTATTTATTATACCCGTCTCACCAAACACCCACCGAGTCCAAAACCAAAACTCACCTTTCAGGTCGTCTTTTAATGCTGCGTGTCAAAGGTACTGATGATGATGATGATGATGAAGACATAACACAGAACACACACTGACTTCATCGTCACTGTTTTCATCCTGATTTCTCTTCTTTTGTTCCAATTTGTTTTCATCTGCGTCTCGTTCTCCTGTTTCACCGCCGCTGCTCTGCCTTCTCTCTCTCTCTCTCTCTGTCTCTCTCTCTCTCTCTCTCTCTCCTCTCTCTCTCTCTCTCTCTCTCTCTCTCTCTCTCTCTCTCTCTCTCTCTCTCTCTCTCTCTCTCTCTCTCTCTCTCTCTCTCTCTCTCTCCTGCCATTTTATGTTTGTTGTTTTCTCACCATCTGCTCTCTTCTCTCTTCTTTCTTTTTTCTTTCCGTTATTTATCTCTCCGTCTTCCATTTGTTTATTCTACTAAAAAAGAAAAAAAAAATCAAATAACTGTCCCTGTGTTTCTCTAATTTACACACACACACCCTTTAAAACAAGCGAGCGCCTATAGATCAGTGAGTGCTGCATCACACACACACACACACACACACACACACACACACACACACACACACACACACACACACACACACACAGGCGAGAAGCACTTTGGCGATTACTCACTCTCTTTATGGCAAACATATGGGCTTCACACACCAACACACACACACACACACACACACACACACACACACACACAGACATCAAGTATGAATGTAAAAACCAACTGATGCACAATGCTGAGTTTCTACACACACACACACACACACACACACACACACACTAAGACAAACAAACCGATTGTATTTGCATAGAAGCGTACAAATGCAAACATACGTATGTGCACAACAGTAGGCATGTGTTTTAGACACACACACACACACACACACACACACACACACACACACACACACACACACACACACACACGCACACACACAGTTGCTATTTGCATACATTTGCATGTTCCTAGACAGATTTCCAAATCAGCATCTCCATATCCGTCCCTGAAGAACAGCATAACACACACACACACACACACACACACACACACACACACACACACACACACACACACACACACACACACACACACACACACACACACACACACACTCACAGTTGTCTTCTCTAAATATTTATTTCTGCTGTGTGTTGGTTTGTTGGTTTGTTTACACGTGTATGACTTTGTTGTGGGTGCCAGCAGTGCTAACGTTAGCGGCGGTTAGCTTCAATTAGAATTGCCGGCTCTTAATTGGCTCGTCTCGTTAAATAAAGCAGAAAGAGGATGAAAAGGCATCGCTAACGGGACTTTGAACCGCCACGCCGTTGATAGCGCGTCAGCTAATCGACTCCGTGTTTGTGTGTCAGTGTCGATAGTCACACTCACACTTTGTAGTTATTAGTGTCTTTGGGTGTGTAATTGTGTGTGTGTGTGTGTGTGTGTGTGTGTGTGTGTGTGTGTGTGTGTGTGTTCTTTGTTGATTACTGCAGAGAGCCAGGTTCTCTTTGTCTTTCTCTCTTTTTTTAATAACAAAATGTGTTTACATTTTACTCATCTGTTTTACCGAAGACGTTTCTGAGGAAATGTAACTGCTGACTGGATTATGATCACTGGGTTCCTAATTCAGGAAGCGTGACATCTTTAAGACGTAGAAGAACAAAACACTGGAGTTAAAAGTTTCCTATTCAACATTCAGATCATCAATATCTCTTCAAACTACTGTTATCTGTGTAAAGATATAGAGGAGCAGGCCGGCCGTGTGACATTTAGTGCATGTTAGTACCTCAGTAAACATTGTAAACATGAGTTCATGGTCTCAGTCTCTAGTTTCAAGTCTTCTTCAATACAGCATGATGTTCATTTAGTAAATGATGGTCCATTTAGAGTCAAACAGACCATAAAGCAGGGTATGCTTTAGGGGCGGGGCTACACAGTGATTGACAGGTCTCTACCAGAGACGTATACGCCGTCTCTACATCACTCCTCCACAGTCCAGATATGGTCACTTCATGTTCACTGGTTGCAAAAAAAATGCTTTAAAACATCAGTCCACAAACCATGCTCTCATAAGGCGGTTACAGCTGATAACGCCGTCCTGACCGTTGGCGTCGACGTGAAAGCGTAGCGCCAAACCTCCAGTTCCCCCGTCAGATAAACACTGTTAGGGGAGGAAATGGTACGTTTGTAGGGGACTATTTTCGGCGGCGTATTAATCCACATGTGGTGCTTTAGTGAGTATTTTCTGTGGGATTGAAACAGAATAAACTCCAGTGTGTTGATGATGACGATGATGAAGAACAGTGAGGCTCATTGATGGGTTGTAATGGAGCTTAGTGATACATTCACTGCTGGTTCTGGTGTTAAGAACAACAGACTATCTCCACACTTATCCTTTAATCACGCCTTAGTTATGCAAAGTGGTTCATACAAATGTCATTTTTAGGAGACAACGTTGCTCTTTGTCTCTTATCTGTTTGTTTTTAGTCTCTCTTTCCTTCTGTCCGTCTCTTTTTTTCTTTATTTCTCTCACACATACTCATACACTCTGTTACTCTCTCTCTTTCTCTATATTGCTTTCTCTTGCACACACACACACACACACACACACACACACACACACACACACACACACACACACACACACACACACACTCAGAAACACACACAGCTCCAGGGCAGCAGTGGGTGGAGTGGAGCTGCTCTCCCAATTGAATATTTGGTCCAGCTGGCGTGTGTGTATGTGTATGTGGCTGTGTGTGTGTGTGTGTGTGTGTGTGTGTGTGTATGTGTGTCTATATGTGTGTTTTAGGGCGCGTGGAGCAAATAAGCACAGGTCTTTCCGGAACCCCGGGGAGATCAGTGAGGCGAGAGGATGCAAACACACACACACACACACACACACACACACACACACACACACACACACACACACACAGGCTGCTCTTTGTAAGGCGCTGAGAGATGGCGGCCAATGAAAGGCCTATTGATTGGGTCTGATGGGCGATCCAGGCCTTTGAATCCCATTACCAGCAGCAACACACTAGTGGTGGCAACATGAGGGGGGGGGGGGGGATAAAGAGGTGTGAGAGGGGGGGGGGGGCTCTCTACGACTACCTCCTCACCAAACTGACTAAATATGGAAATGCAGATTATGTGAAAACGCACTGAAACATCTCAAACAACAGGAAACAACAGCTGAATCTCTCCTTCTTTGGTTGATGAACAACAAACTGTTGATCTCAGTCTCGTCAGGAGTCTCAGTTAGTGCTGGGCGGTATGACCATGAATGTGTATCACGGTATTGTTTGGCTGAAGTATTGTCGCCCCGGTGAGACGTACCTTGAATCCAGTGTTTTAATCATTGCTCTGAGTCTTTCTCGACTGTCTGTAGCGGGACCATGTCCTTGCAGAGCTGGATCGTTATTGCGTTCGTAATGTCGCTCCGCCGCTTGCTTTTCTTGTCATATGCAGTGCTTCGAGCAAATGCCTCTTCAAGTGATGTCTGACCCTTCGGCTTCACCGTTCCACTCGCGCTAACGTTACCGGTTGACGGCCGTCATCACACTCTTGGTATTCCAACTCATGTTTTCTGCTGAGGTGAGAAAGTTGCTTGTGTTACCACCAGACGGCTACAACAGTGGCTCGACACACTCGCAAAACGTCGGAATTTTTAAAAACCAAAACACTTCCAAACAGCAGACACAGCTCCTCTCTCGGGCACAGACTCTATCGGTGCATCTCCGGTCTGTCTTTGTTCCTCCTGCATCGCTCTGTTCTGTTCTTTAATGTAGCGTTACTGTAGCGACGGAGCCTCTCGCTGTTAACAGACTGTTGTGCTAGCGGGCTAGCTAGCGAGCTGTACCCAGCATGCCGTTCGGCGGTGAAATTTTATAAATGTACAATTATTAGTGTAACAAATTGTTTATTTGTCACAAACTGTTGTGTCGTGGTGTTTTGCCCTGTTAAAGATTGCGCTGCGAATACAATCAACCAATCACGTGGAGCGAAACGGGTTGTGTTGCAAAACAAACCAAGATGGCAAAACTTTATTACTCAGTTCAATCTTGACAAAGGCAACGCAGACCACATCCACTCCTTTCAGTTCTTACCTTTCACAGTAAAAGCCCTAGACGTCTAATATTCTCAGGCAAGTGTTTCGCCTTTTCATGACGTTTATTTGTCACGTTTAGAAGAAGGAGAAGAGAGGAAGAAAAATTATATGGGAGAGAAAATGTGAGACGAGGGATTAAAGGTGACAGAAAGACAGAAGAACGGAGAGGATGGTGGATAAAAAGAGAGAGAGGGAGGGAGGGAGAGAAAAGGAGAGATTGAAGAAGTCATTTGTTGGAAAAGAGGGAGAAAGAGAGAAAGAGATGCAATTCATGAAGGGAGGGGGAAGAGAGAGAACTGCGTTTTATTGCTTCATATAAAAGGTGTATGCAGGAAAAAAGAGAGAGGGAAAGCAAAGAGAGGGTGAGGAAACACACACACACACATACACACACACACACACACACACACACACACACACACACACACACACACACACACACACACACACACACACACACACACACACACACACACACACACACACATACACACACGCACACACCTCGGGGAATACAGCCGTATAGTTTCTCTCGGCTCTGTCTGAATGGAGACAATTTGATCATCATTATTACAAAGACTCTTTGATCAGATCATGTCTCATCAACCCGATCCTGTCTGCTGTGTGTGTGTGTGTGTGTGTGTGTGTGTGTGTGTGTGTGAGCCTCTGATCAGCGCAGCTCGACACACACTCTCAATGTCAAACCTCAATGTCATCTCTCCGTATCAGCGCTGCACACCTCTTAGCGCCCTCGCTAATATGCTAATGCTAAAAAGCTAAATGATATTAGGTAGGCTTCTGAGGCCGTCCTACCCCGTCGCTCCGGGCTAATATGCTAATGCTAACAGGTAATCTGATCACGCAGGCTTTGAAGCAGCCCACTGGTGTGTGTGTGTGTGTGTGTGTGTGTGTGTGTGTGTGTGTGTGTGTGTGTGTGTGTGTGTGTGTGTGTGTTCAGGGAGTTGGAACGTTTTAGGCCACAGCACACAGCTGCTGAGAAAAAAACTAAACAAATCCACCTGCTTCTTTTTACCATTTAACAGTTTGAGTTTAAAACTAGATGAACACTACTGATGGTCAGTGACCTGCAGATTTATTCATATTTTGAAAAAGTGGATGCCACTCATTGCAACCAATGGACACAAATTGGTTGAAAGGTGACCAGGCGGCAGCCTCCGGTTCTGCCGAGTGAAGCCGGCAGTGACTTCTAGTGTCCACCAGGGGGCGACTCCTCTGGTTGTATAGAAGTCTATGAGAAAATGACTCTACTTCTCTCTTGATTTATTACCTCAGTAAACATTGTAAACATGAGTTTATGGTCTCAATCTCTAGTTTCAAGTCTTCTTCAATACAGCATGATGTTCATTTAGTAAATTATGGTCCATTTAGAGTCAAACAGACCATAAAGCAGGGTATGATTTAGGGCGGGGCTACGCAGTGATTGACAGGTCTCTACCAGAGACGTATACGGCGTCTCTACGTCACTCCTCCTCAGTCCAGATATGGTCACTTCCTGTTCACTGGTTGCAAAAAATACAAGATGGCGACGGCCGAAACGCCGAATTTGAGACTTCAAAACATCAGTCCACAAACCAATGTTGTGTTGCATTGTTCACTCCGTCTCATCTTTGTGGACTTCCTGCTGATAAACCTTTTTATCTGGAGGAGAAACGTCAGCCCACCAGACTTCACTTCTACAAACTATACACTTTATTTTAAAGTTTCTATTATTTTTATAGTCCCTAGCTTTTCTCTGTTCAACAGTACATCCATAAACACACACACACACACACACACACACACACACACACACACACACACACACACACACACACACACACACACACACACACACACACACACACTGTCCTTGTCTTATCTGTCTGTCACACACTGACTGTCTCTATTTCCTTCTCTCTTTCACATAAATACACACACAGCCTCTTATTACCGCCCGCTGTCCGACGTGCATAAAGGCAGAGCTGCTCTGCATGCCTTATCATGGCGTGATTGATGGCTGGCTGTTCTACTCTTATCGATTCTATGCTCTCCATATATTAAACGGAGCCGAAATCGCTGCTGGAATAAGCTGGCTGAAATATACGATCGCTCTCCGATAGCCCGGCTAATCTGCCACCAAACCTAATTCATTCCTAACGTGAGCCGGCCCGATCCCGCAGACGCAGACAGTCACGCTGTGTTTTAGTAGTGCTGATAAATGTACTTTATGTTTATTAGCTGTGAGGTATTTTTCACCAGCTTATCTGGAAAATGATGTGGGGGCAGAGTGGGCGCCGAGTCTGTAAAATGACTCAATCAGCCGTGAGATTTGAAGTAATTTACGACGTTTGCGAGGCGGTAATGATGGCAGAATGCAGACAGTCATGTTTTATTTGGATAATAATGATGTATGAATGTGTTTACAGGGAGGGGGGGAGATATAGCTGGTGGTTTTGGTTCTCAAAGTGATATTTTATTGTTTATCTGTGAAATGTTACATGTAAAGAACAGTGTTGAAGCAAGGCACTAATGCCGCCAGGGGTGAGGGTTCAACTTCCTAACACCATTAAACTCGTAGCTAATTCAACTTTAGTTCATTGCTGTCATTATTATTAAAACTTTGATTTATGTTACTTTATCATGAGTTTGTGTAATATTAAATTAGTAGCGATGATCTAATTTATTTTTCTAAATTCGTCCCAAACTTCCAGCTGCAGACCCTCAGAGAGTGTGTGTTTGTGTGTGTGTGTGTGTGTGTGTGTGTGTGTGTGTGTGTGTGTGTGTGTGTCCCATCCATCTCCACTGTGTGTATCTTGCTCCATAAATATTGGTGGTGTGGAGGTCTGACCTTGTCGCGTGTTGACGGATGCCGTCGCCCGTCCATCCCTCACTGCAGACCGTCTGAGGCAGAGACACAACACGAGGCTCAGCGGGGGGGTGGGGGGGGGGGGGGGGGGGCACTCGGTTTTAATTGTTTTGTATCATTACATGTTTTTCATCTTTTCTCAGATGACAATACAATCCTGCGTTGTCTCTTTTGCTTTGTTCTGGTAAAGTTTCTTTTTTTTTAAATGGAAAATGAAACTGAAAAACAACATTTTTGTATTTCTTTAATGATACAAACGGGTGAGATCTCCCTCAGAAATATATTTAGGCTGATCGGAAAACATCACACACACACACACACACACACACACACACACACACACACACACACACACACACACACACACACACACACACGCGCACACACACACACACACACACACAGCAGAGTCTTGAGAGCATTGTGTGTGTGTGTGTGTGTTTAAGTGAATATGCGTGTGCAGCATTTCCCATGGCAGCACAGCAGGATGTCAGAAGTGGTTAAGTCTTGAGGACTGAGCACCTTGAGGCTTGACACACACACCCACACACACACACACACACACACACACACACACACACACACACACACACACACGCACACACACACACACACGGATCAGATCAGAAAGGCTGTACCGTTGTCCACAGATCTGACTGCAGTGTTTTCCAACACCGCCTCAGGCTGCTCTGCGCCTCCATCCATCTGTTTATCATCCATTCATACGTCCATCCATCTATATGGTTTTCCATTATTTTAACTCCTCTTCTCTCTTATAGAGTGGAGAGAGAGAAATATTTCCACAACTCAATCTTCAGATGAATCTTTTTCAAATCAAACCGGAGTCATATCCCTTCTTCGACCTCCTCAAACATCCATCATGTCTGTCAGCAACAGGAACTCTGTGCTCCTCGTGTTAATGATTCGGGAACAGAGTCGTCCCAGCAGTCACGTGATCATCAGACCCTGTTCACATTATGAGAACCACTTCATTTGGAGGTCAAAGTTGAAACGGAAAAGAGTCTGAACTGTGATGGATGTTCAAAGGAAAGTTGTGGTTTATGATTTATTGTTCTCGGTTGTGTTTAAATGAGTCCGATCTCTTCTGGACGCTGATGAAGATCTCTGTGTGTTTCAGAGCTTCAAGCTAAACGTGGACAGTCACAGCGCTCTGAAGGAGAGCGTCATGGAGGAAGGCCGAGCACTGCTCACCGTCATCACCTCCAGCCAATCGGGTAGGTCCTCACACACACACACACACACACACACACACACAGGTGGTCATAACGGAGGCCCACGACTCTGGTCCATTCATTATTAATATTTGGATTAACAGATTGACCTTCAGAGAGGAGAACTGGTTTGAATGTAGCCGAAAGAGACGGACGGAGAGATGAAGACAGAGAATGAGACGGAGAGGCAGATTTAAAGAAAAAAGCCAGCGGGCAAAGAAACTGCTGGCAGGGAAAATAAATATTCAATATGTTTTATGTTTTCAAAATCTTTGCAGCCAGAGAGAGAAAATAAGGAAAAGAAAGAGAAGTTTTTTGCTCCCTTTGTTAGTTTGATCTCAAACGACAGCTGACGAACTAAATGTGTAATCTACACTTCCACTGGAGGTTAAACATAAACCAAGCTGTTCTCATCCTGCACCCTAATGCGTAGATATCACACAAAGTTATTATTCATGTTGTCCACATAATCGTGAATGAAGAAGTTGACGTGTGTTGTTGGACTTTATTCGGAAAACACACAAAAAAGTAACTTTTTGTAAAGTATCGTAGGACGTTGACGTTGACGTAAACATACGTTGGTTGACGGACTGATTGACCATTTTTTAAGTACTGGATGACGGCTGCCTACAAAACCAAAACCGCTAGTCTGACATCAATTATGACATATTAAATATGAATGTATAACTTCTTGTAAAGTGCTGTGCAGTATTTGACCACAGGGGCCGCCAAAATCCTCCTGGAACGAAAGTCTCCTCTAAGACGAGCTCGTTTGTAACTACTTTGTCAATTGGTTTTGACGCAAAATGTGTCTCTCGTTCCTTTCTCTCTCGGTTCATCCCTCCGTCTCTCGCCCTGCAGGTCTGAAGGATATCCTCCATATGGTTTCCAGCCAATGGGATCAGCTCCAGCGGCAGATCCGGCGCCAACATGGCTGGATGCTCCGCGCCCTCCGCTGCATCCAGGCCCGCCTCCTCTACTCCGGCCAATCGGGCGAGCCCTTCGCAGCCTCGGGCGACGCGTCGGCCAATCGGCAGGCTCCGTGCCCTCCGGACGGCCTCAAGGTAAGAAAACAACGGAGTTTTGTATTTTTCTGTTCAGCTTTGAATCTCTCTGTTATTCTGTCCATCTGTTCATTGTTTGTCTTTTACTTTGGTTGATATCCTTCCATTTCCTCTCTGGTTGATCCCGGTTATCCCTCTCTCTCTTATTCTATCACACACACACACACACACACACACACACACACACACACACACACACACACACACACTTACCCAGGGTCCTTTGTAAATGTCTTTGCAACGTTTGCATTGGCTGCCAATTAACGTCCTGATTGGTTTCTCAGTTGTCATTGGATGCTGGTTAATTGGCTGGTCTTGGTTAATTAGATGTAATTAATGTTCCCTTTCTGTCTCTCTCATCGTGACAGTCCTGTCATTCACATCTTGTTGCTGCTGCTGCTGTGTGTCTCCGTGAGTCATCTGTGGCCTTCTGGTTCTTTTCCTTCTACTTTATTACTGTTTGTTTGTTCATTTGAATACCCGTCCTTCTTCTGCTTCCTACAAACATCTCTATTTTTTTTAAATATAGCATTTGCTCAGAAAAGATTCCCTTTCTCTTCCATTTCCTCGTCTAAAATAAATGTCCTTCCCACCAAGAAAACTTTCAAAATACATAGTTTTGATCAGAGCTGATGTCGTCCGCTTGAAATCCACTCAGATATTTCACACGAGACCCGTTCAGGTACATTATGGTGCGTTCAAGCTCCACACAGTAAACAATGGGTATTGGCTAAAGCTAAATTACAACGTGTTCACATGTAATCTCGTAAAATGTATTTTGGGCGAGAAACTTGAATAAATCTGGTTGTTTGAAGGAGATTCACAGAAATATTAAATAGATATTAGAGATGAATTATGAGCTCACATAAGCAGCTCATAATACATCATTAAAACCACCCAAAAAATGGTGTCAAAGCAAATATTAAAAGAAAAATACACTCATTTATTTCCTAATCTTTTGAATTATGTGTTTATACAATTAACCATTATAGATGACGATGACAAAGTTTAGGCCTTTCAAATATCAAACTTAATTTTATTGTATTCTCTCTCTCGTCCCTCTCTTCCCTCTCTTCCCTCTCCTCTCTCCCTCTCTCTGTTGTTTAAACTTTCTTCTGGTCTTTTCTTCCCTCCTGTCCACCTTCCTTTATCCTCTGCTTCTCTTTAAACCATCCGTCTTTCATCATTTCCCTTCCTGGTTTCCTCTCATTCCATCAGTTTCATTTTAAAATAATTCCTATTTCCTGTTGCTCATCTTCCTCTCCATTCTGCTTGTTCTCTCTTCCTCTTCCCCTCCTCTTCCTCTTCCTCTCCTCGTCCTCCTCCTCTAGCAGACCTGACTCTGGTTGTTTTCAGATTGTTTAGTAGCAATTAGAGCTGCAGCAGCCTGATCACTGTGATCAGTCAACAGTGACAGCCATTAGCCAGCTACCACCTCTGTGTGTGTGTGTGTGTGTGTGTGTGTGTGCACACGTCTTATAGTGAAAGTATATTTTAGTGTGTGTGTGTGTGTGTGTGTCCATTAGCTGCTTGGCCGCAGCACATTAACAGTCCATTCATTATCTGTGTGAATCTCCCTCTGCACTTAAAGCTTTGATCCGTAAAACCTCCAAACAACAAACTGAGGTGTGAACCTGCTGAATTATTTCTGTGTGCTGCTCGTACTTCTGTGATATTTTGAATTATTCAGATCATGTCTGTTCTGGGCAGCTGAACAATGAACCTAAACTAACAGCGAAGTGCAAGATCCTCCCTCTGTGGGAGCCAACCGGCAAAATGGCCCCCGGTATGTTCAGTGGTAACCAGAGTTCCTTCTGCTGCAATCATCAGTCGAGTCTCTGTTCGTCCAGAACAAGTCCAAGTCAGAACTAAAGTCATCCAAAACAAGTCAGGACTAAAGTCATCCAAAACAAGTCCAAGTCAGGACTAAAGTCATCCAAAACAAGTCAGGACTAAAGTCATCCACAACAAGTCCAAGTCAGGACTAAAGTCATCCACAACAAGTCCAAGTCAGGACTAAAGTCATCCAAAACAAGTCAGGACTAAAGTCATCCAAAACAAGTCCAAGTCAGGACTAAAGTCATCCAAAACAAGTCCAAGTCAGGACTAAAGTCATCCACAACAAGTCCAAGTCAGGACTAAAGTCATCCAAAACAAGTCCAAGTCAGGACTAAAGTCATCCAAAACAAGTCAGGACTAAAGTCATCCACAACAAGTCCAAGTCAGGACTAAAGTCATCCACAACAAGTCCAAGTCAGGACTAAAGTCATCCACAACAAGTCCAAGTCAGGACTAAAGTCATCCACAACAAGTCCAAGTCAGGACTAAAGTCATCCAAAACAAGTCAGGACTAAAGTCATCCACAACAAGTCCAAGTCAGGACTAAAGTCATCCACAACAAGTCCAAGTCAGGACTAAAGTCATCCACAACAAGTCCAAGTCAGGACTAAAGTCATCCAAAACAAGTCAGGAATAAAGTCATCCAAAACAAGTCCAAGTCAGGACTAAAGTCATCCAAAACAAGTCCAAGTCAGGACTAAAGTCATCCAAAACAAGTCAGGAATAAAGTCATCCAAAACAAGTCAGGAATAAAGTCATCCACAACAAGTCCAAGTTAGGACTAAAGTCATCCACAACAAGTCAGGACTAAAGTCATCCACAACAAGTCCAAGTTAGGACTAAAGTCATCCACAACAAGTCAGCACTAAAGTCATCCACAACAAGTCAGGACTAAAGTCATCCACAACAAGTCAGGACTAAAGTCATCCAAAACAAGTCAGGACTAAAGTCATCCACAACAAGTCCAAGTCAGGACTAAAGTCATCCACAACAAGTCCAAGTCAGGACTAAAGTCATCCAAAACAAGTCAGGACTAAAGTCATCCAAACAAGTCCAAGTCAGGACTAAAGTCATCCAAACAAGTCAGGAATAAAGTCATCCAAAACAAGTCCAAGTCAGGACTAAAGTCATCCAAAACGAACGCAAACATCACAGATTTGATGACATGCCATTGTTTCAGCATTGATCTGCAGCTTTGATCACGAATAGACCCTTCGCTAAGTCCCGCCCCTCTAACGCATCGGCCAACTATCCATAGACCGTGCTCCATAGACTCTCATGCAATCGTTCCAGATGTTTTTTGTGGATTTGGAGCTCTAGTTAAACGTTGTGTACTAGTGATACTCGTTACCCGGAGAGGTGGGAGTAGCAGCGGGGGGCGGGGCTTAGGCATATAGGGACTCCCTGTTCTGCTCACTGGTGTTGGTGTCGTACCTGTGACCATTTGGTAACATGGTCATGAACATAAGCTCCGTCTATGTCACTATGCGGCTCCATAAAGAGCCATCAGACAGCTTGATGGAGGAAATAACTGATATTATGTGCAGTAAGAATCCCTGCATGTGGCTTTACTGTGTGCTCATTACCTGCTAACGCTCTTTAATGACAATCAGATGCATGGCCTAATTACTGTGTGTGTGTGTGTGGGGGGGGGGGCTGCAAGGTCAACCAAGAGCGTCATGTGTGTGTGTGTGTGTGTGTGTGTGTGTGTGTATGTGTGCGTGTGTTTGGACCTCACTGAAAAAGATGACACAAGAATGACCAAGGGCAGAGGCTACGTAAACACACTGCAGTCCATATGTGTGTGTGTGTGTGTGTGTGTTTTCAGTGCAGGCTTGTGAGTATCTTTTAGCATCTACGTGTGTGTGTGTGTGTGTGTGTGTGTGTGTGTGTGTGTGCGTGTGTTTAAATGAACGTAACCTTGACTAAAGGGCAAAATAAAGGGCAAATTGGAATAAATGTATCAAATTATGAAGCCTCGTACAATATTTATAACCAGCGGATCCACCATTCATTACAAAAGATTAAATACCAACTTGTATCAATAATTCATCCTCTTAATCTTCATTTTTAGTGCAATTAAGAGCAGAAGCAAATGACATATTTCACACTTGGCCGTAAGATAGTTAGCATGCAATTTAGTGATTGTGACTGCAGCTGAATATGAATATACGTACAACATGTTGGGACTCGTTCATCTGAATCTCATCACTGCTTCATGACGACGGCGCTGATAACTTCACACAACAGGTTTCTAAATGTAAAGACATCAAGAACGTTGAAATACAGAAACACGCGTGTTAATCGACAGATTAGTAGAAGACGTTATGTGATGAGATTGATCCATATTTGGTCTCAAACAGCCTTTTTCTGTGATGATAATTGTTTCATCGCTTCATTAAACTTGTGACGATGTGATCAGGTTTGACATCGATCGTCTCTCGTTGCTCGATTTATTCATTTATTTATCTTTATCGCTGCAGAAACCAAAACACGAGTGACTTCACAGATACGACGATAGAAACGGATAGAAAATACACACGACAGAAAATAAATAATAAAGGAATCTAATCCTGGTATTTTGTTTATTTAGCTATTCATGATTAATATTTCTTGTATTGTACACTGCTGAGAGTTCTTGTATGTGACAGATATAATCCCTTGAATCTGTCAGAGCGGCTCAATAACTCACAGGTCGTTTTAGCGGATTGTTGCTGGTGAAAACGTCTTTTCTTCTTTCTTCATGATCCAAACTAAAATATCGTTATATGTTTTTGAGACACTGAGATGATCTTTGGTTTAAGTGCTCACGAAGAGGTCATCGTGTCTCACAAGGAGCTCATATTTTACGGTCACTCTTCTGAAAGTAGTTTAAATATAACTTTAAAGGGGATGAAGCTTGTAAACGGACCTCATGTTGAGTTTTTTTTTATGTTGCTAATATTTTTTGCTCACTTTGGATTAAATTCAATCTGTCCTGAACAGCTTTCGTCTCGTCCCATCTATTAATTAATCGCTGATATTGCAATAAATTAATAGCAACAACAGGTGTGGTGTGAGGTCATTAATTTAGACTGGGCCTTAATGAGTCTCCAGTGAGTAATGTGTGTGTGTGTGTGTGTGTCTCTTGGCGCTCATAAGAGCTTGTTGTTATTGGTGTTAACATATGTCGCTGACAAGGTGTCCGACTTTTCATCCCTCCTTCTTTTCACTTTCTTCCTTCTCTCGTTATTAAATTGTGAAATGAAAAAGAGAAGAAGAAAAAAGAAGATACTAACAGATGGAGCGACAGAAAGTCAAATCCAATCCGTCCTTCCCTCGCTCCCTTTATCCTCCCCTTGTTCACTCTGTCTTCCCCTCCTCCCTTCCTTTTCTTTCTACACTCATCTATCCGTCCTTGTTTCCTTTCCTTCCCACCGATCATCTTCAATGTTTCCACTTTTCCAGACCGTGGACATCGATGTTTGTTTCCTTCTATCCTCCTTCCTTCCTTCCCATCATTACTTCATGTTACCTCCCTCACTCGTATCTCTCACCCATATCATCCATCCATCTTTTACCCCTTACTTTTCTTTTGTCTACCCATCTCTTCCTTTTGTTATCACTTCCTCCATCCACACTTGTCTCCCTTATCCATCCATCTGTCCATCAATCTATCCATCATTCATTCGCCCCTCCGTCCATCTATCCTTTCGTCTGTTTGTCCATCCATCAATCCATCTGTCCCTCCGTCTATCCATCCATCCATCCATCCATCCATCTCCACCCATGACCATCCATCCTTACGTCCATTTGTCTATCTATCCATCCATCCATCCATCCATCCATCCATTCGTCCCTTCGTCCGGCCGTCTGTCCATCAGTTCACAGACTGTGCATCCATCTACATGTGTCCATCCATCCATCCCTATTTGATCGTCCTTCCATTCTTTCTTTCCTCTAACTAGTTGTCTGTTATCGTCCATCCGTCCTTCCCTCCTACAGCTTCTAGAACTTCTCCATCCACTCATCCTATTCTGTGTTACCCCTCGTATCCCTTTGTTTCTTATCTGTTCTTTATATATCTATGTCTTTCTTCCTTCTCCAACTCTTTCTTGTCTTCTTCCTCCCCCTCATCCCTCTTTCTCTTTTCCCTCCCGTCCCTCCTCTACAGTTTAAACCCCTTCACATTCAAACCCTCGTCTTTCCCTGCATCCCCCCCCATCTCTTCATTCATCCTCCACCTCTCCCTCCATTCTCCAGCTCCCCCCCCCCCCTTTTCCTCGTATCCCTCCCTCCCCTCTTTCTCCGTCCGTCCGTCTGGAGAGGGGTGATTCATGTAAATGTCAGGAAATATCAGAGCTGGGGTGGTGGGATTAGGCAGCGAGGAAAGAGATACACTGATACCAGCAAATATAACGCTCCGACAAGACGGCCAGCACCGGGGATTAGGACACACACACACACACACACACACACACACACACACACTGAGGGTTTGTGTGTGTGTGTGTGAGGGTGTTGTGTGTGACTCCTACAGTGTGTCGCTGCATTATGAGAGATTTGTTGTGCATGTGTGGAGATTTTCAAGTGACATCTGTAGTGTTTTTATTTTTTTTTGCATATTGAAGATTAAGGTAAAGGTTGTGTGTGTGTGTGTGTGTGTGTGTGTGTGTGTGTGTGTGTGTGTGTGTGTGTGTGTGTTTTGTCGGGGTGAGTGAACACAGAAAGAGAGGGAGAGGTAGAAAGGTGTTTAATACAAGTGTGAAACCAGTGTAATATTTAACAGCTTAGTGGGATTTGTCTGTCACATTACAGGGGATTGGACTGAGTCTGGTAACACACACACACACACACACACACACACACACACACACACACACACACACACACACACACACACACACACACACACACACACACACACACACACACACACACTCTGAAAAGGTGAATAGATGTGTTCGGTGACAGTTCCTGAATCTGAATCTTTCTCTGGAGTTACAGGTGTTTGCCGTTACTTTTTAATAACCTCACCGCACACGACTACACTGAGGTCATGTCTTCATATTCCTCACTTTCTTTTTATAGGTCATGTATTTTTTAGGGGGGGGGGGGGGGGGGGGCTTTTTGCAAGGGGAGATTTCATTTAAATATCAAAAACTAACATAAAGTGTTCAGTATTTTCCCACCATGACTGTATTCCTGAAGATGAAGATTTTAAAATGTGTTTAATTTGTATTTACTTTACGTTAATAACAGTAAAATATATGATTAAAAGTCCTAGTATTTGTTTTTAGTAACTTTGATATTTTTTATTTATTGGATTATTTAATTAATGGAGGGACAGGTTGAAGGACTTCAGTATTTCTAAAATCCTCTGAAAGTCTTCAAACATCTAAATCTGACCATTAGAGAAATTCCCATCTCATGTTTTTAAATAACATTTTTAAATATTTTCTTGAATCTTTATCTACTTCAGGTGATTTCCTGTATCAGAACCTCTCAGACAACACACACAATATATTCAGCAAGCCTCACTGTATATTTTATATGTATATATATATAATTTCTGTCTGGAACGTACCAATTACCCCTGGGGAGGGGGGACGGGGGGGACGGGGGGGACGGGGGGGTGTCATGCAGGCTGAGGTGTGAGAGAGGTGACGGGTCGAGATTAGACCATGTTCCTTTGGACACGGGGGACGCAAATCCTGTTAGAGAGCTGAACCAAACAGCCCTGAGCACACACACACACACACACACACACACACACACACATACATACATCAAAATTTCTGCCGCGCAGGAACACATGTAGTGTGTGTGTGTGTGTGTGTGTGTGTGTGTGTGTGTGTGTGAGAGAGAGAAATGTTCAGGTAGGACGTGATAAGTGACCTCCTGGGTGTCACTTCACACAGTCTGAGCTGAGTTAAATAACGTTTACTGTGTGTGTGCGTGTGTGTGTGTGTGTGTGTGTGTGTGTAGGTGTGTGTGTGTGTGTGTGTGAGTGTGTGTGTGTGGATGAGGCACTTGTATATTTGTGATTGTGACTGTTGGCACTTGTATGGTGACTCTGACTGTGTGTGTGTGTGTGTGTGTGTGTGTGTGTGTGTGTCTTATCAGTGTAGGTGGTGGAGACAGCTTGTTGGCCTCGGGCCTCTATTTCACCCTACAGACCACACAGAGAAGGAGAGAGAGGGAGGGAAGGAGGGGGGAGGGAAGGAGGGAAGGGACGAGAGGAGGAATCAAGGTAAAAGAAAGAGATGGAGGAAATCCTTTTACCTCCCAGACTCTGGGACACAAAGAGGACTCTAAACTGTAAACCTGTCTCGTACTAATTGTTTATTCTCTATTTATTTGGGACACATGACGTTGAAGTGAAGGATTGTAGCACATTGATGCTCCACATGGTTGGAATCCCTCTGGATAAGGTTCAGTGAGAGACTGCATTTAAATGTAATTAAAGTAATAGAGCTGCGTCTCGTAGACCTCAGTCTCTCCACAGTGATGCTTGTTGAGACGTTGTAGATGTTTCCTCGTTATGTTACAGCGGTGAGTTCGCTACAAGCTCTCTTAGCTAAATATAAGAATAAACAAACAACTCTCTTACATGTCACAGTCATATGAAGACAAACTAAATAGCCCCAATGAAAGTAAGATTTCAGTTTGAATTGGCTTCTTCAGTGGGTTAGCCTTCTTACTGGGTTAGCCTTAGTGCTAATGTTACGGGGTTAGCCTTTATGCTACTGGGTTAGCATTTGTACTGCAAGTTGAGCCTTTACGTACTGTGTTAGACTCTCTCTGCTGCAGGGTTAGCTTTTGTGCTAATGTTACTGGGTTAGCCTTTGTGCTACTAAGTTAGCCTTTGTGCTACTAGGTTAGCCTTTGTGCTAACGCTACTGGGTTAGCCTTTGTGCTACTAGGTTAGCCTTTGTGCTAACGCTACTGGGTTAGCCTTTGTGCTACTAGGTTAAGGGTAAGAAGTACTATTAATTAAACTTCTTGCAGATCGAATACAATAGTTCTTAGAACTATAAAAATATATTCCAACCGTCTGAAAAGGCTTTATGTTTTATTATTTGTTTTATGCATTTAATAAGGCTGCAACCAGTGATTACTTTATTTTTACTGAAGATATTTAGACAAACAATCAGCAGTTAAGCAGTGAATAAAACAATAATATGAATATTACAATAATATGACAGAGCCACAGGAAGCACACGTACCAGAACAACCTGAATCACTTTAATGGATGCAGATGAATAAACATGCCCAGACACGCACACATATGTATATTCATAGCATACACCTACACACAGCTCACCCAAAATCTACTAAAAAAAGTCATATATTCATACAGACTTACATATTGTATAACCAGTTCTGACTTTAGATTGAACTTCAAATAATCATTCAGACCCTAAATATCCATCGTTAGACTCGTTTCAGCAGAATATTTCACATTTTTGTTTGGCAGCCAAGTCTCCAATAGTTGAATCTCGGAGCTTCTTTGAATGCACCACAAAGTCTTTTCACAACATTTCTTCCTTTGGGTTCAGGTGACAGTTTGTTACCCACAATTCAATTGGTCAAACATTCAAATAATGGACACACATTTTCACAAAAGATAAGTCAAACCTCAATCTGACTTTTAACATCAGTAGTGTCAGCGAGGAAACTGAACAGCTGACATTGTTTTGTGGGGTGAAGAGGAAAAAAACAAGGGAAGAGGAGGATGAGATGAGGAAGAGGAAGGAGGTAAGGAAGAGAGAAGAAGAGCACAGGGAGCAGAGGAGGAGGGGATGTGGAGATCCCGGTCGGTGGACTGAAGCATCCCGAACACGCAGAGCGGCTCTTCTCCCCTCCGCCTGATTTAAATATTGACCTCAGGTTATTACGAGCTTTTTTAAATCAAATTACGGAGTGTTGGACTCCTGCCTGATACCTGATAGAGCCAATCAGACGGCTCGTCCCGCTCCCGGAGCTACCACCACACAGCACTTTACATAAATTAAGATTAAAGTTGGGGAAGTTTTTGGGGAGTTGGTTTAGACGCGCGGCGACAACATCAAGATAATTTGTGTTCACAAAATCTCAGTGTGGTGTTAATCCCTGGTTTAGGATCTGCTAAGCTGCGTTTCCAGGTCATTTAAAAGTGATAAAACCGTTTAGTAGCCGGAGGGTTTTATGCTACACAGCAGCAGGAAGTCTCACAGCTTTTAAAATAAATCAAAGGAGGAAAGTTTGCAGAATCAGAAATATATATGCATAAAGCCTCAAAATATTCAACACATCAAATTACTGTGATATTCCTCATGAATGAAGTTACAGCAAACTGCTGAGAAACGTCGCGTTGGAGCTGCTTCATCATCCATGTTTTTATCGCCGCGTCATCAAATCACCACAACTCTAATGTGTGCAACATGTAGTTGAAGTTCCAGTCTGCTCACACATTAATGCTTTAAATACATATTCACATGTAAACATTTTAATACATTAACAAAGATAGTTAATACATCCGTGTCTGGTTTTAAAGTCAAGTTCATAACTGCAGTCGTTCATTCAGTAACTCAAACACTTTAAGATATTTAATTCTAGTTTTTGATCAAAGTGTATGAATCTTATTTGGATTAAATGAAGTTTGTGGTGGAGGACAAATATTAAAGAGTTCAATGACAGTTCGTAGGAACACAAATGTTTGAAAGTCAAATGTGAACAAAGTTTTCTGTCATTTTTTCGTCGACTTCCTGCTGGTTGATTGTCAGTCAGAGTCTCAACTGTCCAAACATGATTTTCCGTCTGTGTGATTCCTCTTCAGAGGGGCGTGTTTTCACAGCAAACTGCTGTTTTAACAGGTTTCGTGTGAACAACACATCGGTTTCCCCATTAAGCTCTTAAAAAGTCTGACTTCCTGCTGCTGCTGTCCTCACATTGAAGCCAATTGAGTATAAATGACGCTTTAATTGATGTTTTTAGCCGAAAAACAAAGTGGAGCACATTCCGCTTCTTAAAACTCTTTCCTGACCTTCCTTTTGCATGATATTAAAAGCCAACGTTGTTAATTATATCCAATAATCTGCTGCGGCTCGTTGAAATGACTCAAATCGTCCTAAAATCAAACGCTCCTCTGAACACATGCGGTCAGTGAACGCATCCCCCGCCCAAAAAAGAAAAGTTTGCGGAGACACAAAGTGACTCTCACTCCCTCCCACCTGCACCATCTACAACAGCTAAATGAAATATGCAAATAATGGCTGCCGATCCCAATAAGAAATAATTAACGCTGTCTGCTCTCCGTGGCAGCAGGTATTAGCATGCCGAAGCACTCCAAAATGTAATTTATAAAGTGAGTTTAAAAAAAGCAGCCGGCTCTTTCTGTGTCTTTGCCGACGGCAATCTGACGTTTTTCTAATGCACTCTGAGAGAGGCAATAAACTGATAGCTTTTTTTTCTCTTTTAATTTCCCATTCCTGATATTTCTCAAATATTTAATTACGCGGATGGTAAAAGTGAATATGTAAAGTGGGTGTTATTCTTTTTTTTTTTTTTTTAAGCTACAGATGGTTCGTGTCGTATTACCTTGTTAAACATGGATATGGTGATTGTTAGAGGAAGTTATAGTCGAGTTTGATTGAAAGTTGCCGCGAAAAAAAGAGCGGTCGGTTAGCGAGGAAAACGCCCGGGAGAGTCGAGACGTGACTTTAGTTTTATTCACACTTTTGGATGTTTCTCCTCCAGCTTTTGGATGCAGAAAGAAAACAAGCTTCAGTTTATTTTACATCAGTGACTTTACGAACAGAGTTCATCACAAGATAACAAAAAGAAGATTATTGTGAGTTTAAAACAGAAAGTCAGTGTTTTCCTGCAGGAATGAATCAGATGGAGAGAAAAAACAGTACGAACAACCCAAATCTGATTTTAATCAATTTCCCTAATTAGATTTTATTATCTTAGTTGATTTGATTGTGGCTCTATATTTATTTCTTTATTTATCTCCTCCACGTCTTTCTACTAACATGTGTGAAATGTAACATATTTGTCCGACTTTTTCTTGTATTTTTCACTTTATTTGACTTTATAAAATAAAATACGCTTCTTTCTTGTAAACCAGAATGAACCAGTAGTGAAGGACTCGACTGCGGCCTTCAGCTCGAATAGTTTAATCTCTAACTTCATTTTCTCCTGAACATCAACTGAAA
>JAVDOI010000003.1:20494872-20504872 GCA_032191485.1 Leptoclinus maculatus | reverse complement strand
AGACACAGAAATAGAGGGAGGGAGGGAGAGAGACAGAGAGGGACGGGGTATACATGAGGGAGAGAGGGGGGAGAGAGAGAGAGAGAGAGAGAGAGAGAGAGAGAGAGAGGAGTAGATCTTGGTGATGGAATCTATTAAAGTTTGACTGATAATTGAGATACTTTGATATTAAATATTAGATTGTTGAAGATCTGTATGTTTTATCTTTATTTATTTGATTTCTCATTTTATACTTAAAATACTAGTAAGACGATGATATATCTCATAAATCAAGAATACTTATAAATCAAGAATACTTATAAAACTAAAGTACAGAAGTATTTTAAAAAGTAAGGAACTTTTGACAAAAAAACTGAAATCTGTAGTTTTTATTGATTCATACTTTGTACAAAATATAAAACCTTTGATTTGTGTATCTGTGTGTTTGTTTGTAGTTTATTCATCACAGATCTACGTGTTTGTAGTTTTCTTTACTCAATGAGTTCATGAAGTCTCAGGACGCTCTGCAACAGCTTCTGTTCTCTTCTCACCCTTGGTCTCTTGCTCAGGGGCACTTCAGCAGCGGTGAAACCTGCAACCTCTGAACACATTCTGAATATTTCAAAAACTTTGCTCACGCTGACACCACGACACCGGATTAAAAAATTACAAATGCCGCGGGGTGGCTAATTACGATTTCATGCCCTCCTCCGGAAAAATACAGGTGGAGGTGTGTGTGTGTGTGTGTGTGTGTGTGTGTGTGTGTGTGTGTGTGTGTGTGTGCGTGTGTGTGTGTGTGTGTGTGTGTGAGAGGGGTGGGGGTCGAGAAGAAAACAAAATGGCCGACGAGCGGTGTGTTACAGTATGTGGAGTGAAAGCAGAGGGTGTTTATTTAGTATTTATTCTGCACTTCATCATCTCCCCTCCGCTAATCCACTGGCTGCTGTACGCACCGCTGACCACGGCGTATCACTAACCTCTGCTCACAGAGAACGTGAGTGTGTGTGTGTGTGTGTGTGTGTGTGTGTGAGAGGATGATGTCTATCCCTTCATCTGAAACCTTGTTAAATATTCATTGACAATTATTCCGCTTTGACCGAGGAGTTAGATGATGCTACTGCAGAGAGAAACTGAAAGAGAAAGTGTGTGTGAGGGAGGGAGGGAAGGAGGGAGGGAGGGATGGAAGGAGGCGAAGAATAATAGAAGATTGTCTTGGAAATATTATGATGAATCACTTGTATGTAAAAAAAAATCATTAAATAACCTGCAGACAAACCAAAAAAAAGACAGAGAGACAACACTCACTTTCTCTCTCTGTCTCACACACACACACACACACACACACACACACACACACACACACACACACACACCAGGTCGGAGCATGATTAGGTGAGCGTATTAAATATTAAATATCAAATAGAGCCCTTGGTGGACTCTGCTGCCTCTCTGCTCTCTGGGTGTTAAACTCACGTTGGTCACAATCGTATACGAGACCTGTCAATCACCGTGTAGCCCCGCCCTAAAGCATAGCCAGCTCTATGGTCTATTTGACTCTAAATGGACCATAATTAAAAATGTATTTAATTTAGTTTCTTCAGTTCGGACACCAATGTATTATTTTCGAGCTGTTTTTCTTCTCACTAAAGAACGGAAACATTACGCTGTGAAAAAGCAAAGTAATCTGTTACAATGAGGTTGATTTTCTTTGAATAAAAGCATCAACCAATGACGTCGTACGGAACGGGTTGAGCTGTGTCTGTGTTCTTTATTTTAATATAAACTCTGAGGCTCTGTAGCCTGAACAAAGACGGGCAAACTTTATTAATCCTTTCAACCTCGACAAAGGCAGCGCAGACCAGATCTCCTTCTGCTCTTACCTTTCAAAATAAAAGCCTTTGCAGGGGAGAATTTAGCATTTTTAAAGCCTTAAAAAGCAGTTTTTTGAGCGTCCCCCCCCCCGTGAGGACGTCCATACCTGGGACCGTGTGGGCCGAGCCGACTAACGAGGCTGTAAAACGATCAGAATCCGGTCCCAGCTGAGGAGCCATGCTAACGGTCTCCCCCCTGATAATTTGGGGGGCCCCGTTTTATTTATTTATTTTTGTAAATAATTCCCCCCGGAGCTGATGTTGTTGTCGTTGTTGCTGTGGCAACCACAATAATGCGGTGAAGAAGACCCTCGGGGCCGATGGTGGCACGTTGTGGCAGATGCTAACAGCCGTAAAGCATTTCTGTCACAACACTGAGGCCAGAGGCGCTTCTCTCTCTCCTTTATTATTCCTTTCTTTGTTTTCCTTTCATTTCTCTTTTTACATGTTTTCCATCATCATCATCACGTCTTTGTTCTCTCCTCCTTCATCTCTTTCTTTATCTTCCTCCATCTCTCCGTCCTTTACCTCTTCTCTCCATTATTATCAAAGATAATCTACCAATCAGATCATTTCTTCTGTTTAAGTGAACTAACTCATCAACTCTTCAACTTCTTCATTCATTTAGTATTTTACTACAATCAGTGGATTTGTTTTTGAATTTGATTGATTTCACCCCATCTTTACCTCCCTCTTGTCTCCTTTTCCTTCATCCTTTCCTCCCTCTTATCTCCTCTCCCTCAATCCTATCCTCTTCTCTTGTCTCCTTTTCTTCCATCCTTTCCTCCCTTTATCTCCTCTACTTCCATCCTTTCCTCCATCCTTTCCTCCCTCTTGTCTCCTCTCCATTCATCCTTTCCTCCATCTTTACCTCCCTCTTGTCTCCTTTTCCTTCATCCTTTCCTCCATCCTTTCCTCCCTCTTATCTCCTCTCCCTCATCCTTTCCTCCCTCTTGTCTCCTCTCCCTCCATCCTTTCCTCCCTCCTATCTCCTCTCCATCCATCCTTTCCTCCCTCCTATCTCCTCTCCCTCCATCCTTTCCTCCCTCCTATCTCCTCTCCCTCCATCCTTTCCTCCCCCTTGTCTCCTCTCCTGCCATCCTTTCCTCCCTCCTATCTCCTCTCCCTCCATCCTTTCCTCCCTCCTATCTCCTCTCCCTCCATCCTTTCCTCCCCCTCGTCTCCTCTCCCTGCATCCTTTCCTCCATCCTTTCCTCCCTCCTATCTCCTCTCCCTCCATCCTTTCCTCCCCCTTGTCTCCTCTCCCTCCATCCTTTCCTCCCCCTTGTCTCCTCTCCCTCCATCCTTTCCTCCCCCTTGTCTCCTCTCCCTGCATCCTTTCCTCTCTCTGTGTATCAGTCAGTGGAGGTTGAGGATTGCAGCCGCTGTGTCACACGTTACTTTTGATTTATGTTCCATCTGTGATATTGAAAATAACTGGAATGGTGTCCTTGAACAGAGCAGAAAGCCCAGGCAGGAGGAGGTAGAGGGGGGGAGGAAGAGGAGGAAGAGTAAAAGGAGGTGAATTTGTATCGAGAAGTAGAACAAATGAACTGGAGGGCGATGAACTCGCTCTCCTCTCTCCGTCACGTCACACATTCATCTCAGTCCCAGACGCTCGCCGTCAAATTACATCTGATGACTGATAATTAGTCCGAATGGACCTTAATTACGTGTTATTTACCCCCAAAATCGTAATTGTCCGCCGCCACCCGCCACGTAAATGAACGCCACATCTAATTTGCTTGTTTTGGAGACCGCACGGTGCTCGGTGATGGATATGAGAGGCCTTTGAATCGGCTCAAGGTAATTTGATTCTGGAGGAGCCCACTGCATTTTTAATGATGTGAAGCAGCCGAGCGTGCAGGTACTTTTTATTTATTTATTTACTTTGTGTCGCCTTTGATAAGGCTACATTATATATATATATATATATAATATATACTGTTTTTTAGACCTACTTAAAACCTAGTTTTTGCTGACCTCGAGTGGTTTACTGTCTCACCTCGCTGCAGTGATGCACAGGTGTACTGCAGGATCTATTGGCAGAAATTACATATGATAAGATTGAAAAAGGACCACTGAGATTGTGTGTCACAGCAGCCAATCAGTGAGCATCCCACCAAAACTGCAGCTCAGGATTATCATCCAGCAGTTTGTATCTTTTAGGAAACAGGAAATAAAATCCAGAGAAGCACAACTTCACACAACAAAGAGCAAATACGAATCTGTGCATCTTTTGTTGTTGGGCTTCCCTCTGTGTCTCCTACTCAGAGACACACGCACACACACACACACACACACAACTAGATCTGCACAACAAACACACACTCAATCATCACCATCATCTGCCTCTCTCTCCTGCTGAGTGTGTGAGTGTGTGCTGTAGCATAAAGAGAGAGATTCTTGTGAAGTTGTTTTTTAAATCATATTTGATTTCATGCATAATTAGCTCGGCCATCAGCAACCGCCGGGCTGCATGCTGGGTGTTTACACTCACACACACACACACACACACACACACACACACACACACACACACACACACACACACACACACACACACACACACACACACACAGAGTACAGCCCATGTCAGGAAGAAGTTTACACACACTATAGAAGAAATCACAACATTTTACATTACTAGAAACCAAAAGGTATGCTGCTTACCTGTGTGTGTGTGTGTGTGTGTGTGTGTGTGTGTGTGTGTGTGTGTGTGTGTGTGTGTGTGTGTGTGTTGGTGTGTGTGTGTGTGTGTGAGCCCGCAGGCAGCTTCCATTTTGCCGATAGGGTGAGACAGAGGAAGGAGAAGAGAGAGAGAGTCTTCTTTGCTTTGCTCGAGACTCATTCGCTGTCGGATTAAAAACTTAATTATGTTTTTAAAATGATATTTTAATTAAATATTGAGGGAGGCAGAAATGGATTGGCACCAAAAGAATTAATCAAACATCAAAAAAGAAAAAACTGAGCGAAGTCGTTCTGCTTCGGCCAGCAGAAAATAAAGTCAGCGGGCCCGTTAGCTCGGCTGATCGTTCCTTTAATTCTCCCTGTTTTTCCATTTCTTCTTCTCCGCTTGTATACAAGACCACATCAATTCCAGTCCCACAATGCACTTGTGATAATGACTCACAGATGTAATTAATTATCAAGTTGCTAATTAATGAACAGTGGATTCTTTGACATCTCTATTCTGTGGTTTAAGCAGTGGTGGGCCGTCAGGGCCTGCAAGGCCTTCTCTGCTGGCCTAAACAGAATCACAAAGTTATAGCTATTTTATGATTTAATACATTTTCTTAAATACACTACATGTATTATAATTCATACAAATATTTTTCCCATTATCTTATTTTCTCATTGCACAGCTACTGTCTTCCTCAGTTGCTCTGAATGGGGACGATATTGTTGATTGTCATAGTGTTCAACCAATCAGATCTTTAGTTTGACATGTTGGGCGTATTCTTTGACGTGCCAGAGCCTGCTAGCTGGCCTACAAGTACGTCAGCATTAACGTGCAGCTGGCTCAGCATTAACGTGCGCCGTGATTGGTCAGTGGGCTAGCGTGACTGTTTTGAAGCTGAAGCAGCTTGCAGAAGTTAGTATTAGTAGTAACAGTTCAAGTTGAAAGATATGTAAGAAGTTATGACATTTTTAGCGTTTTGCTTGGTGTAGATTCTTCTTTTTTTTACCCTAGCTTTGTTTTATTAACACTCAATGGCTGAAGGAGGAGAAACGGATTTCTGGAGAAGGACATTTCAGGAAAAGCTGGACAGGGTCGGTCAACCCCACAGCTAGCAGCCCTGAACCAACATGGAAAAGGATTTGTACGAACGGTATTTCAGCATCGGAGAAGCGTTGCACATTGTATGGCTAAGAATGAGTTTTATTTGCAACTGAGCGTCTTGGTGTTCGGATCTGTTTGGAGCTACGCTACGCTAACCAAGGCAGCTACATGACACCATAGCACCACAGGACACGCACAAGCTACATGCTTTTGAAAACTTTTGGAGAGACCCGAGTGGATTTACAGCTCAACGAATACGTTCGCAGAAGAACCTCTGACTAGAACTGAACTGAACCGATGTTCTGTACAACCGCGTCATTGAACTCATTAACAAAGAAAGGAGGATGGACTTTGTCTTGAACAGCATCTGTGGTAAGTGAAGTGCTTTTGTGTTTTTACCTCTGCAGTAGCGTTACTACTGTGTTCATTTGTCTATGGTGTCGTTTTTTATGATACGGTTAATATTGTTCCCTCTGATGTGAATAATATTTGAATGGCTCGTGCTCTTCGGTGTGCGGTGGAATACTGTTTTAGCGCTTTGTTGTCATATAAATATATGTGACTGGTTCTTGTGAGTTTGTTCTTGTCATTGTGTTAATTACATAGATTTTTAAGTGAGGATACTCGTTAACTACTTCATTTTAGCAACCTAGCTGCTAGCAACATTCTTAATGATGAACATCCATTCATACCGTCGACATGTTGATTTATCTCTCTTCTGTAGTTATTTTTAACCCAAACCACGACCTTTTTACTAAACTTAAGTTGTTTCTTTTGAAGTTTCTTTTGAAAAGACTGCGTCTAACGAGCGGAAATTGACTCGTGTTGCTGGATTTTCGTTGGAGAATATTTATTATTGTTTTTCATTTCATATTCTAGTTTTTCCGTGTCTTTTATCTCTCTTTGCCTCGTCTCTCTGTTTCTGTCTGATTTTCACTTGGTGGCGGAGGGATGGAGGGATGGAGGGATGGAGGAGCGAGGGAGAAAGAGAGGGATGGAGGGAGGAAAGGAGGGAGGTGATAGAGGCAATCAATATTTCTAACATTCTAATTAAAGCCTCTGTGGGAAAAAAACCATGTAATTATCAGTAAATGAAATACAAGGTCACTCTACCTGCGGCAGGAGGAATCAGCAGAATGTTTAGCTCCGTGAATTCTGCTGACGATGGATTGTAATGTTTTCTATTATGTTTTATTATTTCACGGATGTAACACAAATAACACGTGTTTATACCGGCGCTTATGAGGACTCTTATTAACATCATATATTCATTGAGCATTTAACTTTAACCTGAACCCAATTCTAAAACCGTTACCCTCGAGTAGACTTTAAACAAATGTTTTAAAAAGTCAGAAAGAAAGTCCTCGTTTTCTTTAAAATGTCCTATTTTTTTGTTGTAAATGCATTTAATTTCTTAAAATGTCGTAACATTTTAAAAATGTCCTAGTTTAAAAAAAGTATCTTTAAATCTTGCCACATGTCCAAAAAAATGTACTATTGTTCTAATTTAATTTAAACAATGTCTTCACTTCTTTGAATGTCCCTTTATTCCAAAATGTCCTAAATTTAGGAAAAAAAAAAAATCTCAAATATGTTTTCACTTGTCGTAACCCATAACACGTGCACACACACACACACACACACACACACACACACACACACACACACACACACACACACACACGTGCACACACACACACACACACACACACACACACACACACACACACAACACACACACACAAAGAAGCAGCAGGGTCAGAAAGTAAAGAGATATAGAGAAATGTAATCTTAACTGCTGGAACGGTTCAAGTTATTTATCACTGAAACAACGTTAATGAGACACTAAAGCTGCTGCTGTGTGTGTGTGTGTGTGTGTGTGTGTGTGTGTGTGTGAGACATTTTGTAAATAAAATCTCCCACCTTGCTTCTCTGATTCTCTGATGAATCGACAGAAGAAGATAAACACTAAATAAATGACTAAACACGCTGCTGGAGACTTTAGATGCTTTCTCTCCCTCCTCCTTCACTCCTCCTCTCTCCTTCCTTCTCTTTGCTCTCCTCCGTCCATCCTCCACGTAATATTTAGCAGAAGTTATTTTTATCGTTTCGTTTGTGAGTAGAAACGATGAATACGATGAAGTGAGCCTGACCTTGTCATGTCATTCAGCATCTCTGAGCCAATTAGAGACGTTTCCGTCTTTAGCCAATACACTCTATTGTTCTCTCTGTGTGTGTGTGTGTGTGTGTGTGTGTGTGTGTGTGTGTGTGTGTGTGTGAGTGAGCAGGGACTGAAGAGATGTTATTGATTTTTCAGGTGATCATCACTTTCTTTGGGTCGGTTGTCGGTTTTTTTCTTAATAGTGTTTTAGGTCTGCATCACTAGAGCATGCTGGGAGATCAGCTAATTTTGTCTGACGTGTCAGCGACCTGTGTGTGTGTGTGTGTGTGTGTGTGTCAGGGATGGTGTGTTTAAGATGCTAAAATGCTGCTGAATCCCTGAATATAAAAATCAACAAGCGTTTGTTTTTTTGCAAAAAAACCAACATGGCGACGGCCGAAACGCCGAACTCGAGGTTTAAAAACGTCCACAAAACCAACGAGTGACGTCACGACGACTACGTCGTTTCATGTATGTAACATATTTTAATACGTGCAATGAATTAATGCTTTAAAATGAAGACAAACAATTCTTAAAACGGTTTTAGAGCCTTAAAGCTAATTTATCTAAATGAAGAGTCAGACAGAACTGAACGGAAATCCAATGTCATGCTTTTATATTTCCAGATCAATTTGACATTGTTTCCTACAAAAACTCAAATCTCTAATCCATAACTAGTAGAAGATGTTTCTTTTTTCCAGTTTCCATGTGACATCAACAATCAGAGTCAGGAAGCTGACGATGGTTTGAGATGAAGATGTCTGGCCCGGCGCTGGGGGCAGGTGTTACAGCAGCTCCCATTAATACAGCTAATTAACATTAGCCCACTATTCTAATTAACACGCACACTAATTAGGAAATAATTAACCAACATTAAAAAAAGAAATCTGATCCTGATGAGAGAGACTGAGAGATGAGGTCGCAGACAGACAGGAGAGAGCTGGGCCTGGAGGTGAGACGGGATCACAGGGGGATTGTGGGAGTTTTAGAGGGAGGTGGTGATGTGGATCAGTGGGGCCCAAACAAGATACGATCTTTGACACTGTGGCAGGTGGATACCAAATGTTTGGAGCATCAACACATATTTAAATATATTTGTCATTATTCGTTTAATTTGTATTCTTGTTTGGAGAGGTTTACTCACTCTTTCTTTTTGTGAATTGTGAGCATAGACCGTTTATAAGAAGTGGACTCAGTCATTGGTTTTGAAGCCTTGAGTTCAGCGTTTCGGCCGTCGCCATCTTGTTTATTTGCAACCAGTGAACAGGAAGTGACCACATCTGGACTGAGGAGGAGTGACGTAGAGACGCCGTATACGTCTCTGGTAGAGACCTGTCAATCACAGTAAGCCCCGCCCTAAAGCATACCCTGCTTTATGGTCTGTTTGACTCTAAATGGACCATCATTTACTAAATGAACATCATGCTGTATTGAAGAAGACTTGAAACTAGAGATTGAGACCATAAACTCATGTTTACAATGTTTACTGAGGTAATAAATCAAGAGAGAAGTAGAGTCCTTTTCTCATAGACTTCTATACAACCAGAGCAGTCGCCCCCTGGTGGACACTAGATAGAATGCAGCTTTAAGAGAATACTTCATTGTCTAATGATGTTTTATAGAAACAAACTAAATGAACTAAATATTAGCTTCAGGTCCACTAGTATAGTGTTAAGAACTATTTATTTATTGGTCAGACAACTATTTCCAAGGTGAAGGATTTTCTTTCACACTCAGCTGCACAACAATGACTTTAAGTCTTAAGTAGCTCCCTCTGCAATTAACTTCAGTAGCTAATCCAGAGAGCGTTAACATGACGCAGAGTGTTTATTATTATACTTAATTATAATTACTTTAATTATTTATTCATTTGTTATTAGAATAAGATCCAGGATGAAAAATATCCAAATGTTTCTTTAGAAGATAAACAGAGAGAAACAACACGAACTTCAGCCTCTACAGCTGTTTCTGATGATACGTTCTTTATGAATTCCTATTAATGAGGAGATAGATGGAGGAGGAGAGGGAGGAAGAGGAGGAGGAGAGGGAGGAGGAGGAGGAGGAGGAGGAGGAGGAGGAGGAGGAGGAGGAGGAGGAGGAGGGGTAGAGAAGGTCAGAAAAAGGAGAGGTGAGCTGGAGGTTTGTTTAGTTGATTTTAGCTGCAAATGAAAACTTCAGTAGAAACATCTGGACAACACAACCAGC
>JAVDOI010000003.1:20477372-20489872 GCA_032191485.1 Leptoclinus maculatus | reverse complement strand
CGTGTGATTGATGCCCACGTATGCCCTGCTCTGTGTCTTCCAGGCTGAGCTGATCCCCAGTCAGTGTGAAGCCCAGCGAGCCGCCCTGGCAGAGCAGATGGCCGTGAAGCTGAGCAGCCTGCACTACCCCTCGTCGGCCAGCAGGAGGCACTACAGTCAGCTGGCGAGGAACAACAGGTAAACGCACGACAGAAACGTCTACGTTAGACTTGGTCTCATCCCAACTCCTCGTATTCTCCCGCTTAGGCAGAAGCCGGTCACTATAGTGGATCCTGGAGGAGTCTTAAAGGTTTCCGTGTGGTTAACGTTGTAAAACGGTCGTCGGGGTTAGAATAAGACATCGTGGTTTGGCTTGAAATAAGTAAACTTTTGATTTCACACGGGACACGAACGCCGGTCCCCTGAGTGAAAGTCCTGTGTTTGTTTGACCCAACGACCAACCTGATTCTTTTAAATTGAAGTTACTGTGAGGAACATTTATTATTTTTTATTTATTAACGAAACCATCAGAGAGAAGATGGTCTACTTCTATAGAGTTCTTCTTAATGCTCGTCATCGGAGCCACCGGGTCTGATTCTGGTGAAACCAGATGAAATCATGCAGGTTCACCAGAAACTCCTTCAGCTCAGACTCCAGCAGAGACCGGTCCACCGTGGACAGACCCAGATCCTCCAGCAGAGACCGGTCCACCGTGGACAGACCCAGATCCTCCAGCAGAGACCGGTCCACCGTGGACAGACCCAGATCCTCCAGTAGAGACCGGTCCACCGTGGACAGACCCAGATCGTCCAGCAGAGACCGGTCCACCGTGGACAGACCCAGATCCTCCAGTAGAGACCGGTCCACCGTGGACAGACCCAGATCCTCCAGTAGAGACCGGTCCACCGTGGACAGACCCAGATCGTCCAGCAGAGACCGGTCCACCAGGGACAGACCCAGATCCTCCAGCAGAGACCGGTCCACCGTGGACAGACCCAGATCTTCCAGCAGAGACCGGTCCACCGTGGACAGACCCAGATCGTCCAGCAGAGACCGGTCCACCGTGGACAGAGACCCAGATCCTCCAGCAGAGACCGGTCCACCGTGGACAGACCCAGATCCTCCAGCAGAGACCGGTCCACCGTGGACAGAGACCCAGATCCTCCAGCAGAGACCGGTCCACCGTGGACAGACCCAGATCCTCTAGCTCAGCTCCCGGCAGCAGCAGCGTCTCCTCCTCCTCCTCCTCCAGGAGCAGAGCTTCTGCTCTCTGCTGGAGACCCAGGACGTATTGCTGGAGGCACGGGAGAACCAGGACTGAGAGGGGCAGACTGTCAGACCCTGCTGCAGTAACATGAGAGGTTTTCTAAAGGGACTCTGGTGCTCAGAGACACCACCACTTTAGTCCACAGGGACCAACAGAATCAACACTAAATTAAAGTTCCTCGTAGAAGGAATAACACATAAAACAGCATCTGTTGGTGTGATCATGTAAAGTACTGTGGTTGTCCTTCAGGTGTGAACAGGTAGAACTGTTCATGTGTGAACAAAGATTCATCCATTCATCCACGTCAGACGCTCTCAATCACAAGAGTGTTCTCTGAACCCTCAAAACAGCATCAATACATATAGAGACCAACAGAAGAAGAGCGACACACAATAACATGTGACACACACACACACACAGTAGCATGTAATCATGCACACACAGAGTGTGAGTGTTAACAGCAGTAATCTGGTGTGGCCAGACTCGGCTCGGCGAGCGCCGTCTTTGGTCACGCTGCCTGTCGGCGTTTCATCCCCGACTTTGAGGAGCCTCCCTCCGCGGTTATCACTCACACTCAGAGCGCACGCACACACACACACACACACACACACACACACACACACACACACACACACACACACACACACACACACACACACACACACACACACACACACACACACACACACACACACACACACACACACACACACACACTCTCAATGAAAACATGCACAAAGTCGTGTGTATGCAAATGAAAACTGAAGCTTAAATTGTTCACTCTGAGTCTGTAGTATGTTGTGTTCTCCAGACTTTCTTGGTGTCGTCACAGTCACTTACATGAAGGACGTGGTGTGTCCACACACACACACACACACACACACACACACACACACACACACACACACACACACACACACACACACAGAACAATCCATTGTTTTGATTGAGCATAAATTGCAGTTTTGGCAGCACTGCGCTGTCTTCTGTGATTTAAATTAAAGAAATATAAGTGCTTTACATACACAGCGAGAAAACACACACACACACACACACACACACACACACACACACACACACACACACACACACACACACTTGTGAAGGAAAACACTTGTTTTGTTTGTGTTTGTGTTTTTCAGTCCTCTGTGGCTGCAGTGTAATGTTTCAGTAATTTACTTCGAATGTATTGGACAGTAATTGGTTATTCATATATTAGCTGATTTACATCTGTGTGTGTGTGTGTGTGTGTGTGTGTGTGTGTGTGTGTGTGTCCAGTGCAGCGGTGTGTGGGATGAGTTTGGAAATAATTGGATGTTACATGTTTTTCTTTTTCTGCTGTGAGTTCAGCTCAGTTGAGATTTCTGGTTTTGGTTCAGTTGTAAAGAAAATGAAGGTCAGACTGAATTATTTACTGATCTCACGCAAAATACCTCAATTCTGAATTGAAGCCAAAATGAATTTAATTGGCAGAGAGAGAGAAGAAGCATTGCTCTTTTACAGTTTCTGGTTTTAAAAAGCAGGTAAAAACCTCAATACTTAACCACTTCTATTACATTTCAATCATTTATTTTCATTGATTAGTAATCAAGTTAAATATAACATTAAGTCTTCTAGAAGAACGGATCAATACATTATTTTTAAAAGGTTTTTTTACCAATTTTCTATATATTATAAATGATCCAAACTGATATGTTTTTTTAATATCTTTGGGGAATGAAATACAAATGTATTGATAAATGGAGGAGCTGTTATAGTGATTCAATAATACAATGATGAATGGGTAAATGTGTGAATGACTGAATGAATAAATGAAAAGGGGATGAATGAGTGAATGGGAATCAAATGAAATTACATTAGAATGGTTTGGTTTCAGTGTCTCTGCAGGATGAACCCATTAGAATGAATGAATGAATGACAGCAGGTGGAGCTGCTCACTGATGGTTTGGTTTCAGTGTCTCTGCAGGATGAACCCATTAGAATGAATGAATGAATGAATGACAGCAGGTGGAGCTGCTCACTGATAGTTTGGTTTCAGTGTCTGCAGGATGAACCCATTAGAATGAATGAATGAATGACAGCAGGTGGAGCTGCTCACTGATAGTTTGGTTTCAGTGTCTGCAGGATGAACCCATTAGAATGAATGAATGAATGAATGACAGCAGGTGGAGCTGCTCACTGATGGTTTGGTTTCAGTGTCTCTGCAGGATGAACCCATTAGAATGAATGAATGAATGACAGCAGGTGGAGCTGCTCACTGATGGTTTGGTTTCAGTGTCTGCAGGATGAACCCATTAGAATGAATGAATGAATGACAGCAGGTGAAGCTGCTCACTGATGGTTTGGTTTCGGTGTCTCTGCAGGATGAACCCATTAGAATGAATGAATGAATGACAGCAGGTGAAGCTGCTCACTGATGGTTTGGTTTCAGTGTCTGCAGGATGAACCCATTAGAATGAATGAATGAATGACAGCAGGTGAAGCTGCTCACTGATGGTTTGGTTTCGGTGTCTCTGCAGGATGAACCCATTAGAATGAATGAATGAATGACAGCAGGTGGAGCTGCTCACTGATGGTTTGGTTTCAGTGTCTCTGCAGGATGAACCCATTAGAATGAATGAATGAATGACAGCAGGTGGAGCTGCTCACTGATGGTGTGGTTTCAGTGTCTCTGCAGGATGAACCCATTAGAATGAATGAATGAATGACAGCAGGTGGAGCTGCTCACTGATGGTTTGGTTTCAGTGTCTCTGCAGGATGAACCCATTAGAATGAATGAATGAATGACAGCAGGTGGAGCTGCTCACTGATGGTGTGGTTTCAGTGTCTCTGCAGGATGAACCCATTAGAATGAATGAATGAATGACAGCAGGTGAAGCTGCTCACTGATGGTTTGGTTTCAGTGTCTCTGCAGGATGAACCCATTAGAATGAATGAATGAATGACAGCAGGTGGAGCTGCTCACTGATGGTTTGGTTTCAGTGTCTGCAGGATGAATCCATTAGAATGAATGAATGAATGAATGACAGCAGGTGGAGCTGATGGTTTGGTTTCAGTGTCTCTGCAGGATGAAAAAAGACGAGTGTTAGTGAATCACCTCATAAATCCAACAGTCTCTGACTGAAAGGTGACGGCTGCCAATATGACTCATTCAACCTTTCATTTCCTCCCCCTCTCTTGTCCTCCCCCCTTCCCTCAATCTCTCCTTCCTTTCCTCCTCTTCCTCAAAATCCTCCTCGTCCTTCCTATTGTCTTCTTTTCATTCATGTTTTACCGTTATCTCATTTCCTTCTCTTAACTTTTATCTCTGTTTCTCGCTTCCCAATTCTAATGTTTCCTTTTCCTCTCTCCCCTTCCTCTCACTTTACTTCCTTTCTCTCTTCTCTGTCTTCTTTTGCCATCTTCACTGTTCTCTCTCAACTCTGACTCCTCTACTTTCTTCCCACCTTTTCTCACCTTACCTCCCTCTTCTCTTCTCTCTTCTTTCCTGTAGTCCCCCCCCCCGTCATTTCCCACTCACTTTCCATCTTCTCTTACCCCTTCCTCCCCTCTCTCTCCCACTCCCTTCTCTTCCTCCTTCCCCCCTTCCACTGTATGGCGGATGATGAATTAGAGACAGTGGTTACAGCTGCTATCGCCGTTACAGCAGAGAGAGAGAGAGAGAGAGAGAGAGAGAGAGAGAGAGAGAGAGAGAGAGAGAGAGAGAGAGAGAGAGAGAGAGAGAGAGAGAGAGAGAGAGAGAGAGAGAGAGAGAGAGAGAGAGAGAGAGAGAGAGAGAGAGAGAGAGAGAGAGAGAGAGAGAGAGAGAGAGAGAGAGAGAGAGAGAGAGAGAGAGAGAGAGAGAGAGAGAGAGAGAGAGAGAGATGAAAGTGGAGGATGATGGCAAATCCTTCCATTTAAAGTCTGACTGGAAGACACTGCATGTGTTTTAACAGTTTACTGAGCACCAAGAGGTCTGCTCTAAAACCTGGTCATTATCAAAACATATACATTCAGTTTGATAATAATTATGATCATTTGTGTAGCACTTTTCAAAACAAAGACACAAAGTGCTTCATAGTCAGAAGAAAAAATACATAAAAGTGTAAAAACAACCGACAGAATAAAGCTCACTTCAGCATTAAAAATTCTGCTGCAAATTCACTTTATTGTGATGAATCTCTGCAATTAGAAGTGTTGCTCATGGGCAAAGTAAAGTTCATGGGTGAACTTTGACCTGCATTCGACAACATTCATAACAGACGATGAGAGACGGCTCTGCAGCGTCAATAACGCTTCAATGGAAGTATAAGAATTGACTTTAATATGTTTTTTTAATTAGTTCAGACCTCACAAATCATCGATTTGCTCAGGTATGTGGTGCATAGTATGCGATTCATCCCATAAAATAACAAGAATATTTTTGAAAAAACAAACAAATGTCGTTTCGATCCACAGATGGAGCAACTTAAAGCAGAGAGTGAAACAGATTTTCAGCCAACCACTCTTTAACTTTTAAAGGAGAAACGCTTGACGGTATGAACACATCCTCACATTGTGTCCACAGTCCAACTGGGAGCCTCCCAGTGTAACTAGCTTGTGATACCACGCACAGCTGGAGCTGGACTTCAAACTGAGTATGATGGTCAATGCTCAACTGCAGTACACTCACTTTAATTACATTTTGAGCCATTATAACTTAATATTTACTTTGTGAAATGTCTCCGCAACTAATGTAGGTATCAATATCCTTCTCCAATATTTACATTTGCACAATTTCACATGATACCTGCTACATTTTAGTATATCCAGTGTTGACTGGAATTATGACGAGCTATAAGTGAATAATAGATTCCTGTAATTCGAGTTTCCTCAAGTGACTGAATGTCAGAACGGCTCTCCGTAACACTCCCACGCGCTCCGTCAGCGCCGCGTGACAGAAAGCAAACCTGACACTTCAAACGCTCCGTAACTGTCCCGGTGTTGAACGCAGCCCCGCAGTGCCGCCACGTCGCTCCTTCCTCACCGATTTGTCTGTTTTCTCGTCTTCCACGCCCCGAGAGATCCTGTTTTACAAAGCGTTTAGTTAACATTAGTATGAGAACAAGACGGAAACGGGGGAGGGGAAGGGGAAAGAGGAGGGAGTGGAGAAACGACAAACGACAAGAGAAAACAATCTGTGCGAGTGTTGTATCTGCTTCATCTGTCTGAGTCAGTAAAGGGCCGCTCTGCTCGCCGCATAATGAGGAACGCCGCCTCGGGGGAAGGAAGCAGCGCTCGCTTCCTCTGCTTTCTTCTTCTCTGTTTAGTTTTTATTTTAGTGAGAATCACTCGCAGTGGAAGGACGAGGAGGTGTGAGAGTTGAGAAGAACTAGTAGTAAAAGGAGAAAAAAGAGATGGTGGAGATGTGTTTTATTTCAATGTAGCTGACAAGAAGACAATGATGGAGGGATGGAAAGGATGATGAGGAGCGAGAAAGAGATGCAGATGGGAGGGGGTTAGTTAAGATGGATAGAAGAGTTAAGAGACGGATAGAAGAGTTACGAGACAGGTAGAAGAGTTAAGAGACGGATAGAAGAGTTAAAAGACGGATAGAAGAGTTAAGTGACGGATAGAAGAGTTAAGAGACAGGTAGACGAGTTAAGAGACAAGTAGAAGAGTTAAGAGACGGATAGAAGAGTTAAGAGATGGATAGAAGAGTTAAGACAGATAGAAGAGTTAAGAGACAAGTAGAAGAGTTAAGAGACAGGTAGAATAGTTAAGAGACAAGTAGAAGAGTTAGGAGACAGGTAGAAGAGTTAAAAGACGGATAGAAGAGTTAAGAGAAGGATAGAAGAGTTAAGAGACAAATAGAAGAGTTAAGAGACAAGTAGAAGAGTTAAGAGACAAGTAGAAGAGTTAAGAGACAGATAGAAGAGTTAAGAGACAAGTAGAAGAGTTAAGAGACATGTAGAAGAGTTAAGAGACAGGTAGAAGAGTTAAGAGACGTGTAGAAGAGTTAAGAGACAAGTAGAAGAGTTAAGAGACAGGTAGAAGAGTTAAGAGACGTGTAGAAGAGTTAAGAGACAAGTAGAAGAGTTAAGAGACATGTAGAAGAGTTAAGAGACAGATAGAAGAGTTAAGAGACAAGTAGAAGAGTTAAGAGACATGTAGAAGAGTTAAGAGACAGATAGAAGAGTTAAGAGACAAATAGAAGAGTTAAGAGACAAGTAGAAGAGTTAAGAGACAAGTAGAAGAGTTAGGAGACGGGTAGAAGAGTTAGGAGACATGTAGAAGAGTTAGGAGACGGATAGAAGAGTTAAGAGACAGATAGAAGAGTTAAGAGATAGGTAGAAGAGTTAAACATGAAAAGTAAAGTGAAGACGTTAGAAGTGAGGACAGTTTTTGAAGGCAATAACATTTTAACTTGTTTATTTGTAAACTTGTGTATGTACGTTGAGACCAAAGTGAAAACCGGAGTCAAAGTCCATGAATGCATACATGGCCAATAAAGCTGATTCTGATTCTGATTTTAAGAAATGTGGACAGTTTGGAAAGTGAGGAAGTTTCTGGATGTGACAACATTTTTGGGCATGTGTGGAAATTTGGGAATTTTGTAGACAATTTTGGAAAAGAGATGACGAACTATTCAATAAGTGTGGACATTTGGTAAGAAGAGGACTTTTCAGGAAATTGAAGGAAGTTTTGGAGAGTCGGGTCATTTTAGGAAAATTTTAACATTTTGAAAACTGTGGAGGACATCTTCTCTGGTTTCTCACTTCTCCAAAATTAAAGATTAAAACTTAGTTTGAGGGTTACGGTAAGTGCGAGGGAATTATGTGTATTATATTAACAGGTATAAAAGCGTAAACATGTTTTGTGTTCAGCATCAGTGAATCAGTCTGAAGCTTCAGGAAGAATCAAAGCGAAACAGGAAGAGATGGAAGTGTTTGTTTTCTTTCTCTTGTTTCCTTAATTTCATTCATAGTTTGCTGTCTCTGCTTTGATGTCAGGTCAAGTTACTGTGTGTGTGTGTGTGTGTGTACTTGTTTAGTGTTTATTGTGTGTGTTGCATTCTGGGTAGCTGTGTGTGTGCGTGTTATTATCAGTGGGCGTTTGTTTGGGTTGTTTTGTGTTTCTCAGTCATTGTTTTCATGTGTGTGCTTTAGAGAGTGTCTTCATGAGCGGCTAGCGTGTACGCAGTATGTGTGTGTGTGTGTGTGTGTGTGTGTGTGTGTGTGTGTGTGTGTAAGTGTGTGTTAGTGTTGTCGCGGAAACGCTGCGGGCCTGACAGAGCTGTCAAACTGTCGTCGTCTGCGACCGGAGAATTCCAAACAATTTCACTGCTAATGTTGAGAAACATGTTGGCGATCCCCGCCGAGACCGAAAACCCCCGAATATATAAATAATAAACACACACACACCTCAACAAAACGGCTGACAGTAATGTGTGTGTTTGAGCAATCGGCCCCTGTTCCAGCAGCATAAATATTTGATGCGATCCTGTGTCGAGGAGAAGGAGGAGGAGGAGGTGAGAGTGGGAGGAGTGAGGCGGGAAAGGGGGAGGCAAAATAATGTGGGAAAAGAAGAGGAGGAAGGGTGAGGAAGAGGAGGTGAACAAAAGAATGTGGACAATATGAGAGGATGTGGGGGGGAGCAATGACAAGGGGGGGGGGGGGGGGTTGAAAGGGAAGGGAGAATGAGGTGGAGGTGAAATGTGGAAGAGATGAAACAGGAAGTAGAGAGGAAAGAAGTAAAAAGAGATGATGATGGTGAGTCTCTTCAAAATTATTAAGAAATTATATTTTATGAATACAAATAGTTGTGTTGTGCAACTTACGTCCTTAACTGACGCCAATTACACAAGAAACTAACCTAACCCCTAACCCCTAACCCCTAACCCTAACCCCTAACCACTTTGTTGTGCTGTAGCCTGCAGACAAAGTGTATTCCAGTAATAGTACATTCATGCTCATTATTATTTTGTCTGGTGGACTCACGAGCATTGACCAGAGTGTCCACAACCAGCTCCAACGGGGGAGTTGCAGCCGGAACAATCCGACTTTTAAGTCAAACAGCGAATAAATAATAACATTAGTTCTCTTGTATTTGGTTCGACCCCTTGTTCGTCGTCTCTCAGTACTTTTCACAGACGAGGGGAAGTTGCAGTTCAACGATTGCCGGAAAATATGTTGTTTGTGCGACGTGTCCGATGACGAAATCGTTCATAGCTCTTCCAAAACCGCCGGGTGAAACGCCGCCACAGAGGTGTGCAAGGAGGCGCAGTAATTGTTTAGAAAAAGGCTGATAGGGTCGACTCTTTCAGACGGTCTCTCCTGGAAGACTTTTGTAGTGTTGCCCTCACAAAGTGGCAGAAATAGTTGTTAAAAAGACTGAAAGAGAGAGAGCTCGAGAGTTCAAACCTACCTCAGACAATCACTGCATGAAGTGGGAGTAAATGTCGGTTTTTGGAAAGTGGCCAGACACACAGCTGATGTCTGGATCTAAATTAGGTGAACCACAGGTGTAAAAGCAACAAGACACGAGGAGAAGTCAACGCTCGATTGATTTAGTGTTTTCAAAAGAGAGGTAGGAACCAGAACCGTCCCCCTAACCTGCAGGAATCTAGAAAGCTGCACCGAACCACGTCTCCACGTTTAGTTTTCACTACAAACCTGCAGAACCAGCATCACAGGAAGTTCTGTCCTCGCAAGAGACGCGATCGGGGAACAAGACGTGAATGAAACAGTTTAGTTTGAGTTCAAACCGCAGCGTCCTCTCTCTGAGTGAGTCTGCCTTCATCTGTCTCTCTCTCTCTCTCTCTCTCTCTCTCTCTCTCTCTCTCTCATTCCACTTTGCATTTTTAGCCGCATTCTTTATCAACATAACAAGACGCATACGTCTCTGTTATCGCCGCAGGACAAAACAATATTACAACAATACAAGAAACGACAGCGGAAAGTAGAACACGGAGCAAACACAATGTGAATAAAAGAGAAAAGAAAATTGAATCACAACAATGATTCAACTTAATAATCTCCGTCTCTCTCTCTCTCTCTCTCTCTCTCTCTCTCTCTCTCTGTGTCTTCAGTCTGCAGGAGTTTGAAGCCGAGTACCAGGAGCTCTGGGATTGGCTGATGGACATGGACGCCATGGTAACAGACAGTCACCAGCTGATGATGTCAGAGGAGCAGAGACATCACCTCTTCAAGGTAAGACGAGCTGTGTTGTCTGTCTGACACTCAGAAACCTCACAGAGGTCATAAAGGTTCCTGTTGCAACGAGAATAATGACTGACGTGTGCTTTAAAGAGAGTCTGTCCACGACTGACGTGGTTTTAAATGACGTTGGTGTTCTGAGGTTTGGTCTTCTTCTCTGCCTCCAATGTGGCTAATGTCTCTCATCATTGAGAGGATTGACTCTCCAAATATCCAGCCCTGCAGACTGAGCCTCCGTGTTTTCTGGGAGGGCGTTGAGAGGATGAAATGCACTTTAAGATGAGACTCAAGAACTCCGAGTGTTTTATTTTTCCACGTATTTTTAAGCACATTTTGAAGTTGTATGGAAACGGCAGAATTCTATAAAACTTCCTGAACTGCACATGTTTACTCTGGACTGAAGTGTGGAGCCTTTAGCGCCACCAGACGACACTGTCGCTGAGTTTATTCGCTCCAAACTAGTTGATGGATTTTATTGCGACACTTTAATAACAACGCGGCTACTGTCACATCAGATAATCTTCTGAAGGAAGTCAGTTGCAGGTTCCTGATTTTGACGTCTTACAGGAGGAGTCTGCACATGAAGGGTGCAGGAGTCTTAATTGTCTGAAAACTGATTTATCCTAAATATGGTCAAAAGAAATATCGAGCAACTTTAACTGGGAAGCTTCCGATGTGACAGAGGATGTCGTATGTTGTACAGATTGTAAAGCCCTCTGAGGCAAATTTGTGATTTACTTTATACCTACAAATCTTCAGCCTGATATGCAGACTGACTTAAGATTGCTCCGGCCAATCAGTAGCCACTTTCAGCTAACCCAGATATGAAAAATTATTGAAAAAAACAAAAAACATGCATATTTAGGAGTTGTTATTCAGTTTGTCTGCACAGTTGTGTCAATGTCGTCTACGCCGATCATCCGCTTGAATGTATTTAGGAGGCTAGCTCGCTACGTCTGCAGGAAGATGGCGTCCTCACGCTTCGCCCTGCATACAGAGCTCTGATTGGTTGATTGTTTCTCTCCCATGAATCAATGAGCACACATCCCCAGACCTTTTTAGAGATGCAGGCCGCGTGTCTGATGTCTGGCACCAGGCCGAGGCTTGTTTACTAGCATTTGAAATGCAGCCTACACGTCTGTTTTCAAGGTAAGCTAACCAAAACAAGCTCTCTGCTGAACACGCTGCATGTTTTGCAGTATATTTATATTTTTGAGACGCTTAATAAAAGACGACCGGCAGCACGAGACACGCGTCGTCCGTCATGCTGTTTTATGTCGAGAACTGTCTTTTTTTTAAGTTCAACCTTTTAGATGCTGAAAATCACTGCTCGTCGGCTTCGCTGTGATGTCACAAATCTCCCATCAGCCACCTCTGCCTCCGTCATGGCGGACCGTCTGTTAATCGCAAAGTGTAAATATGTAGAAACACAGAGCCAGCTGGAGGAAATGATGTCCTCCCACTTCTTATTCATCCATCAATTTGTCTGTCTCCCCCCCGTCCCTCCCCTCGCTGCTCCTTACACCTCACCCTCCCCCTTTTTCCAGCCAATCACACAGACACACACACACTCTTCATCCTTACCAAGGAGAATGGGATTACAAGGCATAGCATCCCTCATAACATACCAGAGTAAAGTGTGTGTGTTAGAGACAGAGTGTGTGTGTGTGTGTGTGTGCGTGTGTGGATAGTGTGTGTGTGTTTGTGTAATGACTTCACTGCAGCCAAATGAGTCAGAAAGGAGAACAGCATGTGTTACGATTAGAGATCTGAGTCATCCTCTTCTGTCCTTCACACACATGTAGACACAGACACACACACACACACACACACACACACACACACACACACACACACACACACACACACACACACACACACTCTCTCTCTCTCTCTCTCTCTCTCTCTCTCTCTCTCTCTCTCTCTCTCTCTCTCTCTCTCTCTCTCTCTCTCTCTCTCTCTCTCTCTCTCTCTCTCTCTCTCTCTCTCTCTCACACAGACACAGACAGAAATCAAAGATATTTGTTGCATTACAGCTCCGGCACTTTAGAAAACAAAGCTTAGTTGATAGCTTCTAT
>JAVDOI010000003.1:20454872-20472372 GCA_032191485.1 Leptoclinus maculatus | reverse complement strand
CAGAATATTATATGATATATATATTATTATATTATACAGAATATTATATGATATATATATATATTATTATATTATACAGAATATTATTATATGTTATATATATTATATTATACTGAATTCCCTGTGAGGGTGACTAAAATAAGATGTCCTGACGTGTTTGTGAAAGTGTTATTTACTGCTTTTTTTCGTGTTGGAATAAATGTTAAATATTTAACTGCAAAGTAGTAATGCGCGTTTGATACCTTAATTTGTTTGCATTAAATCATTCTGGGATGTTTGCTGAAATTGATTGGATGTGGCACAGCCCTACCAAGAAAATGTTCCACCAGCCGCCACTGCTAACATGTAACGTTAGCAAGTGATACCGGCTACTTTGACGTATATATTTACTCTTTGTGGTTGTTGGGGTCGTCTGCGCCGTGTTTGTTGTTCATTATTGGTTGTTAAGAAGGTGACCAGCTATTGTTCTGAAGTCACATTATAACAAAACACCAATAGTCTGAAAAATATCCCACGAGACCGAAAAAAGAAACAGTCCGTGACCCCGAAAACAAACGGCAATAGTTCCATATATATATCTCAAACTGCAGACGAAGAAGAGACGACTGTTTTACACTCACAGAGATTTATAGTGAAGACAAGTTTGATAATCAGAATCAGAATCAGAACCGGTAGGAGTTTGTCCTGGGGATGACAGAGTCAGTGGGGGTCCCGGGCTCTGTTAATGAGCCCGACTGCGGATGGGAAGAAGCTGTTCATGTGGCGTGAGGTCTTGGTCCTGATGGAGGTCTTGGTCCTGATGGACCTCAGCCTCCTGCCAGATGGAACGGGCACGAACAGTTTTTGTCCAGGGTGAGAGGGGTCGGCTACAATCCTTCTTGCTCGCTTCAGGGTCCTTGAAGCGAACAAGTCCTGGAGGGACGGCAGATTGCAGCCAATCACCCTCTCGGCAGAGCGGATGATGCGCTGCAGCCTGCCCTTGTCCTTGGCAGTGGCTGCAGCGTACCAGACCGTGATGGAGGAGCAGAGGATGGACTCAATGACTGGCTTTCCAAAGCTGTCTGAAGCTACACACACACTGTTGAACTAAGTTAGAATAAAATACAAAACATCTGGAGTTGACCAGCTTCACTTTAGAGTCATACAAGATTAAAACACATGACTCCATGTGAGCCTTTTCTAATAAAAAACAATTAAAAAACCTCAACTTTTTGTAAGGAAACGCACGTTCCAACACTTTCTGAAGGAGATCTCTCCCCGTCTGTCTTTTCCTCTTCATCGGAACCATCGTTTAGTTTCATATCATGCTGATGTTTCAGTGATGAACATTTAATTATTTCCATTTTGAAATAGTGAGTTTGACAAAAGTCAAAGTTTTGAAATTAAAAATGAAACCAAAGCTTATGAAAAGCAACAGAAACATATTTATGTTTTCATGACACATTTGAAGATGATAACTTTACCGTTTCTTACGTAAACAAATGAAGAGAATAAAACCAGAGATTATTAGGTGTTTGCTAACTTTGACAGAAAGTAGAGAGAAGTAGAAAATATGAGAGAATTTAGAAATAATGAAGAAAAGAATTATAAATTGGATTAAAAGCAGGAAATAATTTGTTTTACCTGCTAAAACCTGCAGAGAATTAGGTTTGTAAACGCACCTTTAAGCCCCGACACCCCCACAAAGAGAGAGAGAGGGGGGGGGGGGGGGGGAAGTAGGCAGAGAGAGGGAATCTTTAATTAGAGACAGATGACTTTGCCACGCCTCAGAAGGCTGGAATTACACTGCAGGCTATGAGGCGAGGCTAATTTCACATGTAATTGTTGCTGCAATCCTCGCTGTGCTGCTAACGCTCCCTAGCTCCCTCCATCCATAGAGAGAGGGAGAGGGGGAGGAAGAGGAGAGAGAAAGAGGAGAAAGAGGAGGAAGAAATAAGTAAAGAAATGTGTTGCTGCAAACATCTGTGTGCTGAAAACACTTCCAGCCTTTTTACTGTAATACCAGGAAAGAAGGAAGGAAGGAAGAAACAAGGGCATGAATGAATGCAGAGAAGAAAGGATGGAAAGACAGAATTAAAGGAAGTAATGATTTAAGAATGCAAGGAAAGAGGAAAAGAAAAAGTAAGTGAAAGAAGGATGAAAAGGAATGATTTAAGGGAAGGAAAGAGGAAACTAGAGAAGAGGAAGAATGGAGGAAGGGAACCGGGATGGAAGGAATGAAGGAAAATTAACCATTCAGGAAAAAACAAAGGAAGGAAGGAAGGAGATGATAATAGGATGAGTAACTAAAAAGATCAAATATGTTTCTATAATTCTAGATGGAGGAATGTGAGACCTCAGTACGATCAGAGAGTCAGGAATGAAGAGACAAAGAGACTTTAACCTTTAACCATTAAAAGAAACAAAAATCTCTCCTTATCCTTCAAAAGAAACGTCCTGCAGATCAGGAAAATCTCTCTCTCACACACACACACACACACACACACACACACACACACACACACACACACACACACACACACACACACACACACACACACACACACACACACTCTTTTCTTTCTTCTTGTGATAACTTTCTTCTTCTCTCCAGAGACCTGCAGAGCTCTGCTGCTGCCTCGCTGTGTGTACAGTGTGTTTACAGAGTGTGTACAGTTTGTGTGTGTGTGTAGTGTGTGTGTGGGTGTGTGTGTGTGTGTGTGTGTGTGTGTGTGTGTGTGTCTGGCAGGATGTGTTGAGTCGAGCTCTTCCTGGGTCAGACGTCCTGATGTCGCGTTTTGTCGTTTGTCGCAGCTTGTTATACGAGCAGAGAGCTGAAGTCCTCTGGGACTCTGTGTGTGTGTGTGTGTGTGTGTGTGTGTGTGTGTGTGTGTGTGTGTGTTTGTATATTTTCATACTCTCAGTCAGTTTTTGTGTGATTTTGAGTGTGTTTGTGTGCAGACTTATACAGTTTAAACATCTTCTGCTTCACATTTAAAGTATTGCACACACCTCTCTGCCACAAATATTTCATTTTTGTTATATTTTATCCCTTTATTTTAACTTCTGCACTCTTTTCCATCTCAGATTCTCATGTTTACGTGCATGTTTTTTATTTTAAAACATATTAGATATCTTATATTTAAATATTAAATCTAGAGATCTAATATTCTCACTGCATGTGACAATGAATAAGCTGAAACTATTGAGCTTCATTAAGTGCTGAAAGTGCCACCAAAGAGACGTCTGTCATGTTTATGAGCACGCACAAAAAACACAACAGATCTCTGACCTGCTGGTGAACCAGAAGTCACATCCGATATGAATATCAAGAGAAAGAGCAGGTGAAACATAATAAAAGTGAGATTTACACGAACAACGAAGTTTGTAGAAACGTGAGTTTAACCTTTGACCTGCAGAAATCTCACAGACATGCTTCCAAACTTACTGAGGATTTGTGGCATCGAACAGTCAGGATGCGTCTGTTTACTGAAGCCTGGTAAGAAGAAAAGCAAAGAAGCGTCACAGAGTTACTTTAAATCTCTCAGCTGAGCAACACAACACAACAGAGCAGCAACATTTGATTCCTCCTGATGTTTAAAGTCTCTCAGAGACAGACAGGTTCTTAGTTCTTCACAGAAACGATGCAGTCGGAAGTCTTTAAAAGTCATTATTACTCATCGTTTTTGTTGAATAAATGCAGTCTAGCTCTTACGAGATGAAAGCACACTTGCAGTTTCAGAAGTGTCATCTCTCAACGTATCTTCAGACATCGGTTTGTATGATATCCTACGAAGAAAGTTGCTCATTTTTTTGTGCGATTTCTTTCGTGCGTCCAGCAACACGTGTTGATTTCGTTACATGAAATACAGTCTTTTCAAAATAGACTTCCATCTTCACAGGAAACTACTTAGTTAGGTTTAGACAACAAAACAACTTAGTTAGGTTTAGACAACAAAACAACTTAGTTAGGTTTAGACAACAACATTACTTAGTTAGGTTAATACAACTAAACTAGTTAGTTAGGTTTAGACAACAAAACTACTTAGTTAGGTTTAGACAATAAAACTACTCAATTAGGTTTAGACAACAAAACTACTTAGTTAGGTTTAGACAACAAAACAACTTAGTTAGGTTTAGACAACAACACTACTTAGTTAGGTTGAAACAACTAAACTAGTTAGTTAGGTTTAGACAACAAAACAACTTAGTTAGGTTTAGACAACAAAACTACTTAGTTAGGTTTAGACAACAAAACAACTTAGTTAGGTTTAGACAACAACACTACTTAGTTAGGTTAATACAACTAAACTAGTTAGTTAGGTTTAGACAACTAAACTACTTAGTTAGGTTCAGACAACTAAACTACTTAGTTAGGTTTAGACAACAAAACTACTTAGTTAGGTTTAGACAACTAAACTACTTAGTTAGGTTTAGACAATACAACTACTTAGTTAGGTTTAGACAATACAACTACTTAGTTAGGTTTAGAAAAAGGTCGTTGTTTGGGTTTTAGTAACTACAGAAGTGCCGTTACTGAAGTACAAAATGTACGTGACAGAAACATAAACGCTGACTTCTTGTTTCACACGAGGAACAAACAGCGGTCAGCTGGAGGAAAGATAAATCTCTTTTGGACTCCTCTACCTCTCCTTCTGCCCGTCCTGTGTGTGTTTTGTTTGCGGTCTTTTAAAAATGTCCTCATTCATTTTGCACATTAAGCTACGAATGCAAATGAGATCAACCGGTTTCTCTTCAGCCGATATTCAAAGTAATCAATGCTCCGTTACTCTTCCTAAAATCTACAACTCACTTTAAAACCACTGATTGAGACGAGACAGAAAATGACTGTTTGTGTCCTTCAGGACCTTCGTCTCGCTCAGAAAGTCATCTTTACCGTAATAACACTATTTAAGAGCAACAAGATATGATGCAGGCTGATTTTACCACGGTTTTGTAAAATTTCTGTGTTTTTTTCTCATATATTTATGAGTTTATATTCTCAGAGAATATTTACGTTTTTTTAATATATTATTTATCATTTATTTATTTATTTGTGTTTACATTGGCCTGAATACGCCGTCGTGACATACAGAGGATAGCGTTCGTTTCTTTCCTTCTTCTTTTTCACATTGTTGTGTCTTTTGTGTCTTAAGTTCTTCTTCAGCAGATTACTTTTATATGTAACACATCCTCATGTGTTGTCATGAGACGTGTCTGTTTGCTTGTCGGCGTGTGTGTGCGTGTGTTTGTGTGTGTGTGTGTGTGTGTACATTCACGTGTGTCGATGCAGTAAGTGTGTTTTTTTTTTTTCTATAAAAGTGCACACCCATGTTTCAAAGTTGTGTGTTATATCTCTAGTATCTTTGAGTGTGAGTGTGTGTGTTGATGTGTACATCTTCACTTTCTCACCTCTGTGTGTGTGTGTGTGTATCTTCAATTTCACATGTGTCCCTGCACTTTTTCTTAGTTTTTGCACTTTTAAGACCTCAGTGTGTCTTAGTGTGTTTGCTGTCTCTCTCATCTGTGTGTGTGTGAGAGTGTGTGAGTGTGAGTGTGTGTGTGTGTGTGTGTGGATTATGTGTCCTGTGGGAGGCTGTTTCCTGTGCGTTTGTTCTGTCAGTCTTGATAAAGTCGGGGATATATCTGCTTTAGAACAAAGAGACACGACTCAGCAGCATCTCGCCAACTTTCTCCCTCCCCCTCTCTCTCTCTCTCTCTCTCTCTCTCTCCCTCTCCCTGTCTGTTTCTCTCTCTCTCTCTCTGTCTCTCTCTCTCACACTCTCTCTCTCTCTTGAGACTCCCAGCTTCCCAGGAACATCGTCTGAGTGAAAACTGACACACACACGCACACAGACACACACACACACACACACACACACACACACACACACACACACACACACACACACACACAGGAATGAGCAGGAATCTCTCAGAAATAAAAGTGGAGTTTGACGACGAGCTTGGAGCCAATGTCAGACCAAGGTTGTCTGTTTCCCTCCAAAACAACAAGCGACGCACGAAACGACCAACGTCAGCTTCAGAATGAAGAGTTAAGAAAATAAAGTGATTCCTGCGCTCAAAAGAAGGACTTGATGTAAATAGTAAATGCATTTAGAGTAACTTTCTTCTTTTGAAGGGACTCGACATATTTGTATGACCTTAAAGAAACCCAAAATGTAAACATAACTTAACTTCTTAATATCAATACACAGGATACCTTTATTGTGAAAGAGTCTACTTGCTATTAAGTAGCAGAACCTTTAAACATTTAAATTACATTTTAATTGTAAATTACATTGTAAAATGACAAAAGTTTACAAACTTAGTAAATCTATAAACCCGAATTGTTTCCACTTTCCTCTCAGAGCTTCCGTAGTTACATTATAATAATAATAGAAAAATAAATAGAAATCTGTAGTTTAACGTGCAGACAGACAGGAAACACTTTACTCTACGCACGACACATTCAAACTTAAAATAAATAATGATTAACAATCACTTACAGGAGAAATAAACTTGTTCTGAAGGTTTATTGATCATTTTTGTCACATTGTCTTAAAATATTTAAAGACTTGTAGATCAAAGAGAAACACTGCAGTTGTTCTTTCACCTGATTTTATTTCCTGTGACGGTTTGTTTAAGTGTGTGTGTGTGTGAGAGTAATGTTTAATGTCGTCTCAAGGGGAAAGCCTCCTTTTAAACCTGTGTGTGTGTGTGTGTGTGTGTGTGTGTGTGTGTGTGTGTGTGTGTGTGTGTGTGTGTGTGTGTGTGTGTGTGTGTGTGTGTGTGTGTGTGTGTGTGTGTGTGTGTGTGTGTGTGTGTGTGTGTGTGTGTGTGTGTGTGTGGGAGAGAGAGAGAGACTCATGACAACACGCACAATATTACAGTTGCAAAGTGAGTGGGAGCTCTGATACACAATTAATGTGTGTGTGACATTGTGTGTGTGTGTTTGTGTGTGTTCTCCATTCATCACCCTGCTCTCCGTTTGACCTTGGCACCTTCTTCATTAGAATAAAGATTGTCTGTCGTTTAGGCGACATGGTCGGTCTGCTGGACACACACACACACACACACACACTCATGCCGAGAGCCATGCTATTACATTTCTGTCACTGTAGGAGGAGGAGGAGGAGGAGGAGGAGGAGGAGGAGGAGGAGGAGGAGATAATCAGCATTGAAATGAGAGAGTGGTGATGATGACAGGACTCTGGATCTCTGCTGTCAGACCCAATAGAAATGCTGAATCCTCAAAACGTCCTGTTGCTTTACAAGTTCAACCAACGATTGTTCTCCATAAATAATACTTATTTTATGCAGGAATTCGTGGAAAGTAGAGATGTGTATTGTGATGGTGCGTTCACACCAAACAGATCATTTGTGGTTATTCGCGTCATTCGCGCTAGACGCGCCGGAGAGGGGGCGTGGCTTATCTCCATGGAAGCCGTTATCAATTAGGCTACGTCATTTATCTCCACCATCAACCATGGAAGAAATAAGTACTTGTTGTTGAAGTCCCAGATATCCCTGGAAACTAAACGTCTTCTTGTCTGGTTCATAACAGCTGTATGAACTACAGCTGTATGAACTACAGCTGTATGAACACTAAATAAACTGATTTTGCTGTGTTTTAACTGCAACAAAACGGAGAAAAAAGTGGCCGAAATAACTACGTAATGATGCCGATTTGTAAAAAGTCTGAATTCATGTTTTGTTAGTTCTCTCCGCAAGACGACAAGCAAATCATTTTTTTAAATATTTATTTTCTCAATGGAGCTCGAATGAATCGGTGCTATGCAATGCTAACATTGTAGCTGCTCCATCAACACTCAAAATAACGTCATCTAGGCGTAAATACAGCAGCGTCTTTTTCATTGTTTGTACCATAGTTATACACATACATTCATACGCATAGTTTCGTCCGGTAACTTTCATCTTCACTAGTTTTAACTTTAAGGAGGAATTCTTGAATAACGTCATGATTCTGAAAATGTTCTTATAGAAACTCTTTGCACGAGGAAGCTTCATGAATTCTGTCCCCGGTTCGGGTAAATTAAGACGGCCTCATCTGACCTTCTATTTGTCTCATTTACTCCATTCACACACACACACACACACACGCACATGCACACGCACATGCACATGCACATGCACATGCACATGCACATGCACATGCACACGCACACGCACACGCACACGCACACGCACACAGCGGCAGAAGCCAACAACAGAGGCAGTGTTGTTGACCAACACCTGCCCACTCAGTAAGACCTCTATGTTGAAAACTTTATGACCAAATGAACATGTTTACATGTTGTTGGTCTCTGTAGATATTATCTCCATCATGAGGACTGTATATAACTCACCTGTTAAAGAGGCTAAAAGCTAATAATTAAGGGCGTGGCCTCTTTGAGTGACAGGTTGGTGTCGTCTCAGGTCACTGTCTGTCTCTCTCTCTCTCTCTCTCTCTCTCTCTCTCTCTCTCTCTCTCTCTCTCTCTCTCTCTCTCTCTCTCTCTCTCTCTCTCTCTCTCTCTCTCTCTCTCTCTCTCTCTCTCTCTCTCTCAGCATAAAGCAGCTCTTTGTTCAGATGTTGAATAGTGAGATCCATCCAGCTTCCTACGGGGTCATCATCACACACAAACACGTTTTTACTTCTATACTCATGAGGACATACTTCATTCACTGGCCTCTGACCAGTTGAGATAAGCATTAGTTTAACTTTAGTGTTAGTTTAACTAAAACTAATCTATACAGTGTAACTCCGTGTTAACCCCCATGCAGCCCTTTAAGGACCCACAGTGAACACAGTTAGTTATGAATCAGCATTAATGAAGCTACAATAGTTGTAATTAGCTCAGACTGTTGATTAGCATAAACTCAATGATCTGCCAGATCGTTGAACTACAAAAGCACAGGAGGAATGTGGCAGAGTGATGCGTCTCTCTCCTCACAAACAATCTTTGGCGGTCAGATATTTGCTGATAAAAGATTCTTTGGTATCAAGCGTAACGGATTTCAGGAAAACAATCCTAGTTTTGAGAGTATTTCTGGAATTCCTCTCCGCTTTCTTCTTCTTCTGCTCGTATTGTTTCGTCTGGCGCTGTCTTTGCCAGGAGAGAATTCCCAGGGTTCTTAGGGGGTCAGAGGTCGCCTGGCATCATCCCACAGCCTGTGTGAGTCAACCTCCTCTCTGCCAACACTCACACACTCACTTCATCTCTCACTTGTTTTCATGTCCAACGGTACTGAACTTTGTTTCCGTTGCACATTGGAGTAGTTCAAAAGAAAACGACGATTGTTGTCTGTTGTTATGGTGACAACAAACATCTGTGTGGCTGTAAAGAGTGTAGCATTAAAGCATGGTGGGATTAGCAAGCTAGCTAACTAGCCAGCCGCCGCTAGTTAGGTAGCTGGCTTGCTAATCCCCTCCCTTCCCAAGCGTGGTGGAGAACTACGGTGGCCTAGCGGTATGGATTGGTATCTTTAGGATTTTAGTACAACTTATCAATACTCTGCTTTTCTACATGACAAACTTATTGTTTTTAAAAGATGTATAGAAAGTTTTATAGAAGTTTTTCACAATTTAGATATTGCTAAATATTCAGAATCAGAACCATTTATTGCCAAGTACGTTACACAGATGACTGGTGCAAAACAAAAAAAAATGGCAAGTGTATTTTAATATAGAAAGGATATTGTTTCTAGAGCTTCAACAGCAGAGTGATGATAAATGACACCAAAACATTAAAAAGTATTAATAAAAAGCACCAATAACGTCGGGGCTTATCAATACTACGATCTTTAATTATTTAGCACCGGGGTCCGTTTAATACCGGGTTTCTAAACGCATCACTTACCTTCAGATAACGTAAAACACTAGAGTCTCTCTCTAGCGCCGGTGTTCAGTTTGTCCCTTCTGGGCTGCCGTAGAAACATGGCGGTGCAAGATGGCGGACTCCCTATGAAGCTATAAGTGTCTTTTTCTAAGCTAATGAAAACACTACGATTCTTAGTTTTGGGTGAATATACACTGATTAAAACATAGTTATGAATATTATATTAAATATCTGCATGAACCCCTCTTAAATGTTACATGTCCTGACAGTAAGGTTTGTCCTGAGGGGGGCGCTAGAGATAATAATATCATACAAGTAGACGTTTACATGTAATTTGCAGCTTCTTCTTTTTTTTTTTTTACCGTTTATGTGACCCAAACGTAAAATAACCAACACTTTCAACCAGTTTTAATCGTATGAATAAAGCACATATTACGATCAGGAAATCCATACACAGCCGAGGGATTTGTTTTTCCTTTTTGCTTCTTTAATGGACAGTTATTGGTTTGTGAGTTCATTCAACATGTCTGTGATGTGTCTCTCTGTTTCCTTCTCATGTCGGTCTCTCTCTCTCTCAACAGACTGGTAGAAATGTCACCCACTCTTTGCTTTGTACTAATGACCTCCCAGCGACACACACACACACACACACACACACGTGACTGGCTGCGAGGCTGAATGGCGAGCCGTCTTTACCGGCCAGTCAAATGGCTCATTCATCTGGTTTCCATGGTGACAATTAAAACATGTTGCCGGGTCTTTTGTTGCGTCGCCTCGTTTGGAAAGAGAGAAAGTCTCTTTTTTTTTAAACCATCTTTTTGTCCAAACAGCAGGGTTGTTTTTATCAGAAACTCTCAGCAACACACAGAAGGCTCAGTTTAGATTGAGTTTGATTTAAATTAGAGGTTTGTGTTAGTTCAGTTTTACACCATCAAGAAGGTTGAGGAGAAGAAATAATTAGAATCTTCCCAATTTTAAGGGTTTACAGATAGATAGGTGTGTGTATTAATAAGGGCTCAATTAAAGAAAGTGTGCGTTAAACATAAGTTATTCCTAAAGAGTCAACATTTGTTAAAAATCACCTTAAAATTTTGAATGAGAATGGAACACACACACACACACACACACACACACACACACACACACACACACACACACACACACACACACACACACACGCACACACAGGTTGAAGTGTCTGGCAGTATAAATGGGGTGTCAGAGAGCCACTTCCTGCTCTTTCAGAGCCGGTGGGACATCCATCTCTACCGGAGACACACACACACAAATGTAAGCAAGCATACAGTGTTTTTTCTCCCCTCTTTGTGTATCTCCTGCGCACACACACACACACACACACACACACACACACACACACACACACACACACACACACACACACACACACACACACACACACACACACACACACACACACACACACACACACACTCACTCACACTCTCACACACACACACTTTGTTTGGGAAGAAAACAGCAGAGACAGGTGGATGTGGAGGAGGAGTTAGTGGTTCGCGGTACTCGTCTGTACACTGTTAGAAGTATTAGAAGAAGTATTATTAAAGATATCTAATACTTATTGGCACTGTGGAGCGAGCTTACAAAAAACATTTACAACTTCATGTTGGCTAATACAATTTAACAGTTAACTTGATGGATATAAAATTAAGATTCATGTTATTTACAGCCCAGTATCTTTAGGAACTCTAATATTTGATAACTACACGCCATCTTAGATTACGGTCGTCGCCATGTTGGTTTTTTTGCAACCAGTGAACAGGAAGTGACCATATTAGGACTGAGGAGGAGTGACGTAGAGACGCCGTATACGTCTCTGGTGTCGACCTGTCAATCACTGTGTAGCCCCGCCCTAAAGCATACCCTGCTTTATGGTCTGTTTGACTCTAAATGGACCATAATTTACTAAATGAACATCATGCTGTATTGAAGAAGACTTGAAACTAGAGATTGAGACCATAAATTCATGTTTACAATGTTTACTGAGGTAATAAATCAAGAGAGAAGTAGAGTCATTTTCTCATAGACTTCTATACAACCAGAGGAGTCGCCCCCTGGTGGTCAGTAGAGAGAATGCAGCTTTAAGACATGAAGCTTTGACTTCACTTTAAAGAACTGGAGGTTGTCGCCTGTTGCCAATATATGATGTTTAGATGTTTATTCTTTTACCCTAAAGTTTCCTTAAACTAAATATACCTTAACCGTAGTATATTTCGTAAAGCAACAATCTTTTTTTGACATTGTAATCATCCGGTAATTGCCGTGGAGATTCATCACTACAGGAAAAGGAATCAACCTTTTCCCACTCCATGAAGAAGAAGAGGGAAGTAAGCTCGGAGAGGAGGAGGAGGAAGAGGTAGACAACCTAAAGAGGAGAAAAAGATGGAAGGAGAGAGAGTTCCAGAAGAGAAACAGAAAAAAACGAAGAGGATGAAGACACAAAGACAGAGGAGAAGAGAACAGATGAGGAGAAGGAAGGAGGATGAAGATGCGTCCTTATCGCCTCCCCCGAACTTTAGCTGCCGCAACGACAAAATCGTTCCGTTACGCAGCCTCCGACAAACTTCTCTCATTTGGCGGATAAGATGAATCTGCGAGAAGAGAGAAGAAGAAAAAAAACTGATGTTCAAAATGCATTAAATGTTTTTCATGTATGACTGCATTTTTGCTGACATTTCAGCTCCGTGCTCATTAATATGGAGACCAAATTAAACTTATGATTGCTTGTTGATTTTCTCTCCCCCCTCTCTCCTCTCCTCTCCTCCCCCATCTTCCCCTCTTGCCTGTTTCGTCATGCGTTTATCTCTTGTTTCTCTGTGTTTGGAAAGCTCTTTATGTGTTTTCTTAAACCATATTCATAGTGATATGTATAATGTATAAATACGTCTCGTTGTAATAATTATTACCATGTTTGTGTTGGAAACAAATCCTAAAAAGTCTTTTTTCTTTATGTGGAGTTTATCTAATAATAAACCACTATTTACTATATCTCTCTCATTCACTCTATTTATTTACTATATCTCTCTCCTTCTCTCTATTTATTTACTGTATCTCTCTCCTTCACTCTATTTATTTAATGTATCTCTCTCCTTCACTCTCTATTTATTTACTATATCTCTCTCCTTCTCTCTATTTATTTACTATATCTCTCTCCTTCACTCTATTTATTTACTGTATCTCTCTCCTACACTCTATTTATTTACTGTATATCTCTCTTTCACTCTCTATTTATTTGCTGTATCTCTCTCTTTCACTCTCTATTTATTTACTGTATCTCTCTCTTTCACTTTCTATTTATTTACTTTATCTCTCTCCTTCACTCTGTTTATTTACTGTATATCTCTCCTTCTCTCTATTTATTTACTATATCTCTCTCCTTCACTATTTATTTACTATATCTCTCTCCTTCACTCTCTATTTATTACTGTATCTCTCTCCTTCACTCTATGTATTTACTATATCTCTCTCCTTCACTTTCTATTTATTTACTTTATCTCTCTCCTTCACTCTGTTTATTTACTGTATCTCTCTCCTTCACTTTATTTATTTACTTTATCTCTTTCCTTCACTCTATTTATTTACTGTATCTCTCTCCTTCACTCTATTTATTCACTGTATCTCTCTCCTTCACTCTCTATTTATTTACTGTATCGCTCTCCTTCACTCTATTTATTTACTGTATCTCTCTCCTTCACTCTATTTATTTACTGTATCTCTCTCCTCTCTATTCATTTACTTTATCTCTCTCTTTCACTCTCTATTTATTTACTGTATCTCTCTCCTTCACTCTCTTTGTCGTGTCCTCTTCCTCCTCCCTCTGTCTCCGTCCTCAGGCCTGTGTATCTCAGTCCATCCTTGCATGGAGATTGACTAGAGGCATGAATACATCACAACTAGCCATCCATGCATCCCCCCCCCCTCACCCCATCACTCCCTCCCCCCCTCCACCGTCCCATTTCTCAAAGATCCCTCTCTCAGCACTTATCTCAAAGTTCGGATCTCATGCATTTTAATCGGCGTGTCTGTCGTCCTTTCTCTCCTTCTTTTCTTTGACTTTGGATCAGTGGCATCCTTCAAACAAACAACAATAACAACAACAAAACAACCCCCCCACTCCTCCTCCTCCCCACCAGCTCTTTTTCCCCCTTTTAAATCAATATTTGCCATCAGCGAATAAATCGTATAATTTCCTCACTGTTAGACGAGTGTGACGCCGACATATTTACCTACCACTCGTCTCTCTCTCTTTTTTTTTTGTGCTGTCGATCCCTCGTTCTCGCGGCGTGGCTATTAGCTAAGTGAAGGGGATGGATGGCCATGAAGCGCCGAGCGATAGCATCTCCATCAGAATCGGCGACAGTGAAAAATGGCTGCCGCCTCTCTGATGACAGCGCAGCAAAAACACACACACACACACACACACACATGCATATGTCCTCACACACACACACACAGAGTCAGAGACGAGACATTTAAATATTCAAATGGGCCCGGGCGGTAATGATAAACGACAAGGGAAAAGTAGAATCAAGTAGCTATCGATGCAGAAAATGAAAAGGGGAGAAAAAGAAAGAGGAGGGAAATTAAGCAAAAAAAAAAAAAATGGAGGCATCAAAGGAGAGTTACGCTAACAACTGTAAAGATGGAAGAAAGAGAGGAGATGGATGGAGAATGATGGAGAAAGAGGAAGTATGGATTACAAGAGGAGGGCTGAAGGAGTGTTACACTAAAGACAATAAAAAGTGTTGAAAAATGGAGGGAGGGCTTTAAGTGAACAGACAAGGACAAAGAGAGAGAGAGAGAGAGAGAGAGAGAGAGAGAGAGAGAGAGAGAGAGAGAGAGAGAGAGAGAGAGAGAGAGAGAGAGAGCGACAAAAGACGAAAGGACTCACAAGATAAAATAAAAAGGAGAGAGAGAGAAGGACAGGATGACGGACGATGTGAAAAGTTGAATTGAAATATTTTAAAGTGGAGCGGACATGAGAGAAAAAAAGGTGTTTAGCAAAAAGGAGGATGTGAAAGAGGAGAGAGGGCAGGATGATGAAGGGATGAAAGAGAAGAGAAGAAAGGAAAAGGAGAGAGGAAACAAAGGATGTGACGAAATGAGTTCAGAGCGAAAGATTAAAGACGGACAGAATTGAGAGAAATCAAGCAACAAGGACAGTTTGAAGGAATGAAAAGAGAAGGAAGTGTAGTGTCTACCTCTTCCTCCTCCTCCTCCTCTTCCTCCTCCTCCTCCTCTCTGTGCTTACTTCCCTCTTCTTCTTCATTGAGCGGGAAAAGGTTGATTCCTTTTCCTGTAGTGATGAATCTCCACGGCGATTACCGGATGATTACAATGTCAAAAAAAGATTGTTGCTTTAGGAAATCTAGTACGGTTAAGGTATAGTTAGTTTAAGGAAAGTTTAGGGTAAAAGAATAACCATCTAAACATCATATATTGGCACCAGGCGACAACCTGAAGTCAAAGCTTCATGTCTTAAAGCTGCATTCTCTCTAATGTCCATCAGGGGGCGACTCCTCTGGTTGTATAGAAGTCTATGAGAAAAGGACTCTACTTCTCTCTTGATTTATTACCTCAGTAAACATTGTAAACATGAGTTTATGGTCTCAATCTATAGTTTCAAGTCTTCTTCAATACAGCATGATGTTCATTTAGTACATTATGGTCCATTTAGAGTCAAACAGACCATAAAGCAGGGTATGCTTTAGGGCGGGGCTACGCAGTGATTGACAGGTCTCTACCAGAGACGTATACGGCGTCTCTACGTCACTCCTCCTCAGTCCAGAACAAAAGTTCCAGAGGTGTCTTAAAAAAAGAGTGTCAATGAGACGACTAAACGTCCTCACTAGAACACTAGTCCTCCTTTAGCTTAGTGGAGGAGACGTGAATCCATGTGACCGTGACCGTAGCTTTTTACTTTACACTTCAAACATCATACAAGTGGACTTCATTAGTGAAGATTATCTTGATGAACAAAACCTCAAAGTATCATAAAAGTTAGTTATCTGCAATAATCCAAAACCCCAAATGGAAGCTTCTTGTGGAGGGAAACAGCGTGATGCTAACTTCCTGTTGGACTGCAAAAATATTGAATTCCTGCAGAACTCTACAGAAAACGAGAGAACAGCAGGGAATGATTTCTCTTTCTTCCAGTGTTCAGTGTGTAAGGAAACAAAATCACATTCCTTTTAGTTGAATCTGGTAAAATTCCCCGTTGGGTTTCGTTGATGAAGTCCTCATACATATCTTATAAGAATGCATCAGTTCATTACGTACAGTAAGCTCAATAAATATCAATAAACCATATGGAAGAAGAACACATGGTATAAATAGAAAAGCGTGCAGCGTCTCGGCTCCCCGACCGCAGCGCTCAAACAAAAGCACAAACCAGAAGATATTCACTGATACAAAATGGAGCACTTCTTTAAAAACGTCTCCAGAAAGAGACTCGTGCAGTCTGCCGCCGAGCGCTGCTGCTGCGTTTGATTCCCGCTCGTCTGTGCAGCTGCCACAGTTTTACCTTTTTAAAGCAGTCAAAGCAGCGACTGAGACGTGCTGAAGAACCGCTACGAATGCCTCAAACATTTCATCACGAGATGAGCTGCAAACAACAATATAAAAACAGATCTGCTCCGCTTGTGCGTGTTTTGAAAGACCAGTTAAAGGAATGCTGCACTGAAAACGCCGTCTTTTGAGTATCAAATATTCTCCACCTGCAGACTCCAGGAGCTTCCTCTTCTGTGGAGGACGAGTCTCATATCAGAGAGCTGAACTCCACCATGTCTCCTACAAAAAACAGCCAATTCATTTTTAGATGCTTTAGAAACGGGAGGTCTTAAAAATCTTTATAATACATTTAATACTTGACTTGTTTCTTTACAGTTCTTGTATAAAGACAATAAAGTAGTCCGTGAATATGAGATTTGAGTTGACAGATGATTACAATCCCTCGTTGTCATCGAGGAGGTTGTTTGATGGTGTTTTGACGGTTACACTTCTGTGGAAGCTCAAACAAAACTTCAGGGTTTGGGGTGAATGACTATGGTTATGTTTCAAAATGTCACCCGTTGTAAACGTCTGTCCACCTGTGTGACGGCTGTCTGTCCTCCGTCCTCCAGAGCAGCCACGCTGAGCTGATGACGATGGAGAGCAGGAAGACCAGCCTGCTGGGCCGAGCCGAGTCCCTGAAGAGGAGCGGCACCGAGCTGCCCGGCAACTTCCACCGCAACGTACACAACCTGACGCACACGTGGAGACAGCTGGAGGTAACACACACACACACACACACACACACACACACACACACACACACACACACACACACACACACACACAAAGACACAGTGTCAAGTTTCAGCGATAGTGTCTGGAGGATCACATTGATATTTCTCTTCTGACAGGAGTGTGTGTGAGTGTGAGGCTAATTTTAGGCTAATCAGCACTGATCTAATCCAGAACATGGAGATGATAATTAGTGTCGTCTCAATTAAGGAGCCCTGCTGCCACCGTGGCCTTTAAATCTGGGGTGGATTGTATGCTGCGATGGTTTGTCGGACAAAATATCTCTGGTTGACAAATTATCTCAACTTTCTGGAGCTTTCAATCACTTCAAAACGGTCTTCGTTTCGCAAATAAGTTG
>JAVDOI010000003.1:20407372-20449872 GCA_032191485.1 Leptoclinus maculatus | reverse complement strand
CACCAGCGGGATTGAAAAGCATGTTTTCTGAAAACAATCGCCAAAACTACACCGTTCATCCAGAAGCTGAAAATAAAAGTCGTTATCGTCAGACGTTCATTCCTCCGACGCTCGTTGAACGCATCGCGTGTGACGCACCCGTCAGAGAAACCCACCGAAACAAAACCGAAAACTGTCATATTTCATACAAAACATTTTATTCCACATGTCACAAATAAAGCGTTCGCTTTAACCAGATTGTGTAGAAACATTAAATTGTGAGCTCCTCAGTGAAACTATGACGTCATGATTGATTCATCTGAGACACTGATTGATGTCATTAACTGTGTTGTTCTGCACTAAAGACACGTTCTAGTTCTCTCTACTTCTAGTCATGATGGTTCTGTTTCATAGAGGAGCAGGACTTTTATTTGGGGTTCAGAGGGGCCTCTTTAGTTTCAATTCATCTGTTTTCAGTTCAACGAACTCACTTCAGAGAAGATGTCATGTTTTTGTCTTTATATCTCCTAATTGTATCTGAGGATAGACACGTCCTCGTATCCGCGGCCTCTGTTTCTCTCTGACAAACTAACAGACTCGTAATCGCGTTGCCTCTTCTGAACACGCCGACTGCTCATTTCTCCGGTCAGGGGGTCCTTTAATCGGCCCTCATCATCGTTTTCTTTACCTGCCAGAATTCGGCTAAAGTAGTGTTTCCACTCAGGAGGGAGAGTCTCTGCCGTACCGACGACTCAAAGCCTTTTGTACAAACGCATACAAATGCAAATGAGCAGCAGTGACCCACGCGGGGCTCGTTCAGCAGCAGCTCTGTGTTCACCAGACATCCACACTACTACGTTTTGAAAACGCATATGTTCTGCCAAGTTTACACCGAGCGTCCACACTAATCCGGAGGTTTAAAATGCTCCTGAGGCCGGATAAGTTTGGAAACGATGACGTAGACCCCCGCGGTCGCTACTTGATTGGGTGTCAGCAGTCCCGACGTGTCCGTCCCTGAAATGTATTTTGTATTCATGTAACGAGCGGGAATTGACGTGTTTCCCGAAGATATCGTTGTGCGAGGATACGTCGAGTTCAACATGTGGTGGAGTAGAAACATGCTCGTAGGATAACATGTACAACTACATCAAGATTGCACTTCTATCACAGTAATCGAGTAAACGTGCGTTCCACCACCGAAGAAGAAACACATTGACATGCAACACTCACTCCTTATCGTTAACAACATGGCCGACGCCTCAGAGTACAAACCAGCACTTCACTGGTGACCCTGTGTTTTACAGCAGCTCGTTGTGAAGTTTGTTTGTTCAGTATTGATGAGCACTTTTCAGGAAAAAAACAACACAAAAACACACACACACACACACACACACACACACACACACACACACACACACACACACACACACACACACACACTCTCACACTCTCTCTAAACCCAAGTGGGGAATAGACTCTCAGCGGCTTGCTGTGTCTGACTGTGTGATCAACAGGGGTTGGAAAATTACTCTGCAGAGCGTACACACACACACACACACACACACACACACACACACACACACACACACACACACACACACTTGGACTCTCTTGTTATTGTAAGTTGCTCCTATTTGAAACAGTGATTGCTTCTCACCAAACACTCGCTCAGTTTGAATTGTGTCTAAATGGTGTTTTGCTGTGCGTGTGAATATCAGCTCTGAATTAGCAGCTGATCTGTTTGCACCTGGAAAACCACCAGTTCCTCTGAAAGCTTTGTTCACACAACAACAACAACAACAACAACAACAACAGCAGATGACGGCAGCATTAGCAACATCCAGCCAATTCACAGTTCCGATAACAACATTAGCAACAGTGTACGAATGAATCATTATGTAACAAAAGCAGAGACAAGGAGAGCGTCTGACTCTTTCTTTTTGTGGACATTTTGATTTTTTACATTTTTAACACATTAGAACAACAACAGTCCTAATAGTACTCATAGTGTGGCTGTTAGTGAGTACCTGTCTCATCATATACCTCATCATTTGTACGCATGTACTAAAAATAGGATGAATTTTCTACTGTTTTTTTATCGTTATACATGTTCTGGAAACTTTATCGGTACTTTTCCTGCAGTAAACAGTAGAGATACTTCTTCCACTGCTGGTTTTAATATGAACATAGAATCAGAGAACATGACTTCATATGTAGCCATAAAACATAAACAAGATCAACTAATGTGAGCAACGACGTTGTGATTATTATTTCACACGCTCACACAATCCTGCAGCACTTCAGGAATGAACACATGCCTTCCCTTCTATTGATCTGTGCCTTTCCAAGTGTAATGATGAATGATCGTGTCTGTATTGATTTGCACGATGGGGATATTGACACAGCGATGATTCCTCACTCTTTAACTCTCTCCTGTCGTCCGTCAGAAAATCCTCTCGGACCATTCGGGACCCGGCTCGACCGCGAACTCCTTGCTGGCCGGCGGTCCGGGCGTGGCGGCGGAGAACCCCCGCTCGGCCCTCTCGCCGCTCACCAACTCGCTGCTGGAGCAGCTGGAGGATCGCATTAAAGAGCTGAAGGCGTGGCTGCGAGACACGGAGCTCCTCATCTTCAACTCCTGCCTGGGACGAGACAAAGACGCCTCGGAGCAGCTCCAGAGCTTCAAGGTACCGGCCGGCTGTGGCCTCTTGTTGGACCACTGATGGTTTATTAGAATGTCTCTCTGACAGTCTGCGGACATGGTGGAGCTTTGGTTAAAGGGGACACATCATGCTCATTTTAGTAAATACTTCAGAAAACACACATGAATACTAGCTACAGTCGACGAGGAAGTACAGCGAATCATTCCGGTGTTTATTCATGTACAGTGTCACGTAACCGTTCTTCACTAACTTTCAAATATGTGACAAAGCTTTGGCCAATCAGCATCAAGCTTTGAGAGAAAAACACGTTGTGTGTGTGTGTGTGTGTTGATGCTAAGTATAGTGATGCATCGTCTTAATGAGGCCAGATGAAGGCAGCGCTGCTGTGAAGCGATGGATGTATAGAGGAAACAGCAGTTAGCCTTAAAAGCCACGGGACGCTAACAGGATATTAATCAGCCTGCATCACACAGCGAACAGCTAGCTGCGCTGATTAGCCTAGCCCTGCCGTGTGACTGACAACCAGGAACACACACACACACACACACACACACGCTGAAATAGAAATGCAGACAGAAGTGCATTAATTCATGTATGTTTTAGTGCACACACACACATAAATATGCAAATAAGTGACACATGCCAACATACGCACACAGACGCATAAATAAGTGAACGCATCAGAATATAAAGATGACTGTAGTGACTCACTAAGGAAACATTTCTTTTTGATGTGAGGATTCATCTTATAAACATCTTTTATTAGATCTCTAATGTCTCTAAACCTCTAAAGTGTAGTCGTAGAATGAAGAGTGTGTGTCCTTTAGTATTTCTTTATCTCCCATTCATGTTATTAAGATGTTCGATCAGGAACAACAAATATGAATGAAACCTTCAGTGACAACAACCACAAAATCTGTCTATGAAATCAACATGTTTGTTGATATTTATACGAGATGTCACGAACAGCAGAGAACAATTTATGGAAGAGTCGAGTTGTAATTTGGTCATTATTGATAGAAACACACACACACACACACACACACACAGGCTGCCTAAATGATGAAACTGTATAGAAACGAGACTTTATCTGAAGAAAGTGAGCCGAGCCGCTCTCACTTTTGATCCTTGTCACAGCTCTCAGTGGGAAGCCATTGATTTCTGGCAGAGAGAGGCCCTGAGCTTCTGGAGAAATGAAGATTGGAAATATTGATAGCAGACATTTGTATGGAGAGAGAGAGGGAGAGAGAGAGAGAGAGAGAGAGAGAGAGAGAGAGATGGAGGGAAGTTCCATTTTAAGAGAAGTCGGCTCCATTTTAGCGATCATTTGTCTGTTTTTGGCGTTTGAACTCGTAAATGGGTTCGATTTCTGCGCTGACTTCAGCTTATTACTGTACGGCTGAGAATGAGAAAGCAGCGGGGGTCGGAAGAGGTCGAAGGAGCACACACACTCACACACACGCACACACACACACACACACACACACACATACACACACACACACACACACACACACACACACACACTCACACATACATACATACACACACACACACACACACTCACACATACATACATACACACACACATACACACATACATACACACACACACACACACACATACACACACACACACACACACACACACTCACACACACACACACACACACACACACACACACACACACACACACACACACACACACACACACATACAGTATATATATCTAAAAACATAAAAACACATTTCAAAATGCTGCCTCCAGACCAGCGCTCACTAAAACATACTGACGTACACAAACACATATCACATGGAGAACTTTGATTCATGATTTATATTTATTTATATTTATAAGTTTTTATGAGGTCACCTGTAACCACACCCATCAGTGATGTCACAGCGTCCTGCAGTACACCTCTACATCACTGCAGCGAGGTGAGAAGATGAACCAGCTGCTGATGAGTTTCAGAGGGGATTAAGTTACTCTGTACTCCTCCTCTTCCTTCTCCTCTTCCTCTTCTTTCTCCTCTTCGTCTTTCTTCCTCATCTTCTTCCACCTCCTCCTCTTCCTTCTCCTCTTTCTCCTCTTCCTCCTCTTCCTCCTCTTCCTCCTCTTCCTCCTCCTACTTATTTTCCTCGTCCTCTTCCTCTTCTTCCTTCTCCCCTTCCTCCTCCTTACCTCCTCCTCCTCCCCCACCTCCTCCTCTTCCATCTCCTCCTCTTCCTCTTCCTCCTCCCCCTCTTCCTCCTCCTCTTCCTCTTCTTCCTCCTCCTCCTCCTCCTCCTCCTCCTCCTCTCCTCCTCCTGTCCGTCTGTAACCCGTCTCTTAATTGAATTAGTGCTCCTTTAAGATACGGCGTCAGCCAGACGTTCCTCCATCAGGCCCCGGGCCTCCGATGACTCTCTATTGTCGTGGAGACGCTCTGGGGGCCGGACTCACCGAGAATTAATAGACTGACACACACACACACACCTACACACACACACACACACACACACACTCACCTACACACACACCTACACACACACACACACACACACACTCACCTACACACACACTCACCTACACACAAACACACACACACACACACACACACGCTTATATTTGTCCCCCCCTCCATTTATATTTTTGTCCTAAATTCACCATTAACCTCCTCACATGTATCTCTCCTTATTTCAGCATCAGTGTAGTAGATTAAAGAGACAAACATAGAAAATGGAATGACGACTACATACAAGGATGGATTACCAGCTGGGCAACTCCAGACCTTGGGGGGGGGGCGGGGGTCTCAGTACGGCACACAGTTCAGTTTTGCCCCGGGGCCCCCGAGCGGGTTAATCAAGCCCCGACATTTCATGGCAGTCGCATGTCGGTTTGTTGCCGGGACGAAACACTGGCAGTAAACCTGCACACGACTGCCAGGACAAAGATACACACTTTAATTGGCTGCTTTGTAATTTATTTCTGCACAGAATCGAGGAGGCTCGATGCCTCACAGTAAAGCTGCTCCACGAAGGGAAATCTGTACAGCCAGTATGAAAAAGAACGTTTAATTCATGTTTGACATTAATGTTTAACATTAATATTTACATGCCTAAATGTCTTTGGGCGTTCACACTGTCTTGTTTCATGCTGTTTTCAGTGAGTTGCCCGACTGGTTTTGGTTTCCAAAGCTCTAAAAATGGCGTCACATGATGAGGCTCACAGCGCAGGCTGGTCTCATCCAGCATTCATAACTATATGTAGAACAATAAGAAACTTTATCATGATTGAGGAAGTACAAAGAACATAAAAACACACACAGGGCGGAGGAAGGAGCTGTGTCCAATAAACAGCGATCTTTCATCCGGGACACGCTGTTCTTTCCTCGTGTGAAACAAGAAGTCAATGTTAATTTATTTGACTCGTAACTTCTGTACTTCAGTAACAGGACCTATGTAGTTATTTAACCCAAACCACCATCTTTATCGTAACCTAACTAAATAGTTTTATTTCCTAAACCTAACTAAGTAGTTTAGTTCTCTAAACCTAACTAAGTAGTTGTGTTGTCTAAACCTAACTAAGTAGTTTAGTTGTCTAAACCTAACTAAGTAGTTTAGTTCTCTAAACCTAACTAAGTAGTTTAGTTCTCTAAACCTAACTAAGTAGTTGTGTTGTCTAAACCTAACTAAGTAGTTTAGTTCTCTAAACCTAAGTAGTTTAGTTGTTTCAACCTAACTAAGTAGTTTGAGCTGAAGTTAATACGCGTTGCTGAATTTTCGAAGGACAGCGCAGGAAAAATGAGTAACTTTTCCTCCGATGAACTGTTGAGGATACGTTGCCCAGTGAGATCTCGGTCCAGGTTTCACCTCGTTTCACTCATTGTTATGATGATTTAAAATATTCGTCTCGGCCAAAATGGCCACTGTGTTAAGCTTCAGATCAGAATTAAAAACGATAAAAAAACTGAGGCCTGATTTCTTTTTAGATCCATTTGTGTAGCTTCTTGCTCAACAACGTTTTTTTCTTTATGTTTGTGTGAGTGACTTCTATACGCACCATAGTCCACAAACTAACCCCCACAGTGTATGAGCTTCTCTCAGGCAGCTAATAGAAGGTGACAGCGAGGCTCTGATATCGATACCTGCTGCATGATGAGGATTAAAGATCCACCGACTCCCTGCCAAGAACACAGGCTGTGTGTGTGTGTGTGCGTGTGTGTGTGTGTGTCTTTTGATTATGCCTGTGAGTGTGTGTGTGTGTGTGTGTGTCCGTCGGCGTTTTGAAGAGGTGTTTTCTCGTTAAGAGTTGCTCGTTAGGGGTTGAAGGCAAAGCAAACAGGTGAGACGTTGCCGAGGTAACGGCGCCAACAAACACGATGGCGACTTTCATCTTCATCTGCTCGGGAAGAGAAGAAAACACTCGGCTCCTTTCATCTGCTTAAAGGAGCGGAGACTGAGAGAGAGAGAATCAAAAAACACTGAGTAGAAACGCAGAAGAAAGTCCTGAGAAAATAAAGAGAGAGAGAAGAAGAAGACAGACGGGAGAAAGAGAAAGTTATTTAATCTGCTGAAAATGCAGAAAGAAACAAACGACGGAGAGAATGATGGAGATGGAGGAGAAGAAGCTGGTGAGGAAAGAGAGACGATGAAAGAGGGATGAACACAGACAAAGAAATGACCGGAGAGAAGTCGAGACATTCACGGACATTTATTGTCATTTCATAGAAACAACTTGAGGATGTTTCAGTTTCACTCTGAATCACTGAGCTTTGCTTAGTTTCCCATAATAATTTGCATAATGTCCTGTAGTCCTGTATTATCCATGGAGTGGATGTTAGTGTGGATCTGTTCGGACAGAAGTTTGACTTTTATCAACAGAATATCATTCTAAAGCAGTTTTTAACAAACATTTAGGAGTACATCTGTTAAATGTTGACAGACATGCAAAATAACACTAATAATTAAACAAATTACATTCCCATACAACACGACTGCATCGTCAATGTTTCAAGTGAATCTTATTGTGTTGTATTAACCCCTAAAGGAAAGTGCAATCCTTAATTTTACCTGAAAATATTTACATCAATAATATTAAAGATACGTGGTTTTCACACGAGTTCTCATCTCTTCTAATGTGAAGACAAACTCAAAGAGTCTCGGAGCTTCTACACAGACGACGAGGAGATGAAAGGCCAACACCTGTTTCTGTATCCAGATGTTTGACCGTTTGAGCGTTTATTTCAGTCGCGATAAGTGAGATCGTGAAGCTCTGGAGACACGAGTCGTGAGGAGAGAGAGAGAGAGACAAATAGAGACAGAGGAGAAGATAAAGAGCTGGAACAGCAGCACAAACACAGAGAGACTAAACCAGGTGAAACATGGAGACATTGGAAAAGACGAATGCTCGGAGAAATGCAGACGGACAGAATTGGTTTTATTGATAGCGTGTTACTGAGAACAGTAAATGCTTTAACAACATATTACTCCGTTTGTTTACCGCTGCTGAATACTTTAAGAGGGAAGCTTTCATCCCTGAGACGTTAAAACGGGCAAAAAGGGACTTCAGCTAATAACCTAATAATCAACGAGACCCGATGATGTCATCGGTTATCCATTTTGACCTTCACACGTTTTCCTTTAATCAAACAACTGAACTGAAGAGTTTTGAGCGCCACAACTCCCATCATGCTTTGGGCAATGGTGTATATTTACTCTCTACTGCACTTGAGTAGAAATTGGAGCTACTTTATGTCCTCCACTACTTCTAATAAATATTGTACTTTACTACATCTTAAAGGAGCAGTACAAGATGACCGTGTGACCTCTGACCTCGTCATGAGTCACTCTGGAGAAATCCAGAAGTGGAAACATAAATTTGTCACTTTGCCCGAGTACTGACTTGATATGTTAATGCGTCCGGGTTGCCAGGTTTTCCTTGTAAATGTCACAAACACGGCGGTGAAGTGAGTGGGAGAGGTACGTCTGACTTTATTGTCTGCTTCCATTGTCAGTGAAATGCTCTAAAAGCCCTTAATGAATCCCGCTGACTTTCAGACCCCATTTATATGTGATGTTAACAACCGTAGAGCGGGAAACAGATGCATTGTGGGTCCGTGGAGACAGAGGAGCTAAAAGTACCCAAAAATTATACAAAACACATCATCAAAAAAATTCTGATGGTTTTTAAAGACTGAAGAACATGAAAACACGTAAGAGTCTGGATCCTTTAAAGCTTTGATATCATCATCTTCAGGTTATAAATACATTCCAAGAAACACACAGAATACTTTTATATGGTTCAGTACCATTGATCCTCTCACAACGGTTCATATTCTTACTAAAAAGTTTCCTACAAAAGTCCAGCAACACGTGTCCACTTCCGCTTGTTACATGAATTCAGTATTTTCAAAATAAACTTCTGTCTTTTTTAACTTAGTTATGTTTAGGCAACAAAAATGTTTAAAGGTCAAAATCCCGACACCGTCAGTCTGATTAACACGACTTTGTACCGACGTAAAACCTCTCCGAGCACTTTTGTTTCCTGAATTGAGAATGAAGTTTCGAAACAGCAAAAGTGCAACGTCAAGATTCTTTGTTGAGGTTTTCAGTCGTTCAATGATAACATTTTACTCTGACTACTGATTTGGGCTGTTTGTGCCCTTCGCTGGTATTTTACTAGCACCCCGAGTTTCACTCCAGAAACCAGACTTAAAATGTTGTGGAGGGAGGTTGCAGATCTGGTGCACCACCCTGTTTACAGTACGAGGACCCCTTGAGGCCCCTGGACCCCAGTTTGGGAATCCCTAGCCTTGAGGTTGGAGGACAAGGTTGCGAGTGAAAGATTTATGCTTCTAAACCCTGAAGGAAGAGATTTCTGAACACTCCTCCTGCTCAATGACAAGGTGTTCTTGAACAAACCTCCAGAGGCAGAACTGCGGTTCTCCTGCAACTTCTACATTTTCTTTTTTTCTTTATACTATTCGGCTGGACAGATAGAAGCAACTGGAACAAAGAAATTAAGAAGAAATTAAGAAGTTACCGTGAGATAGCGAGTGAAGGATTGAGAGCGGAGAAGAGGAGTGCAGGAGAAGAAGACATGAAATGTCAGACGAGGAGAGAGAGAAAGGAGGGAGAGATGGGGAAGAGTATGCAAACGACAAAGTTTGGTTAGCTGTAGGCGGTATTAGCGGCTGCAGAGGGAATATGTGTGTGGGAACAAATTGTCGACAGGAATTCATTAGGCTCGTTGTGCGATAACGAGTGCTTGTGGTTTTAATTGACTTAATCAACAAATAGAATTAATCAGAGATTTCTAATTAATGGTAATTGATTGAAATATCCACTGGGTCACCGAGCAAGCAGCCTAAATCCTCCTTCCCTCCCTCTCTCTCTCTCTCTCTCTTTATTTCTCTCTCCTCACTTTACACTGTGTCCTTGTCCTCTTTCCTTCTCGTCCTTTTGAGTTGTTTTTCTTTTTCTGTCTCACCGTTTCCTCAGTCTTCGTCTTCGTCCTTGCTCCTGTCTTCCTTTATTTCTTTATTTCTTTATTTTAGTCCCTCACTTTTTCGTCCTTGCCTCTCTTTAACTTTGAACAGAATTGTGTAAAAAACAACTTTAAAAAGGCTGCATTAGTTCTGGCATGTTGTTTCTGCTGCAGGTGAGCCAGTGAATTGTGATCCAGGAAGTCCAGTTTTAGGAACGGATCCATGAGATTTTAAGGCGTTGAGGTCATTCTTAACTTAAGTGGTCGTAGCCTCGATGCAAAAGATGTTTAATAATCGACCAAGGTTTTGACATGACAGTCTTCTTTACTGTGGAAACTGTCAAGTCTAAACGTTGGTGTAGCATTATATATGGTGCCTAAACTCAACCAAACCGACACCATAATGGTTACAGATCAGACTCTTATATGAACTAGAAGAGCACTCAGAGAGCGGAGACTTCGCAGTGTTAACGAAAGCAAAACATATTTCATGGCTCAACCCCGGCATTCGGATCCACTGCGAAATTGAACAACTTCCTTTTTTTCGGTTAATGCTACACCCTTCCACCAAATTTCATAAAAGATCGGACAAGTAGGTTTTTCCTGCTGACCAAACGGTGAACAACCAAACCAAACCGAAAACATAACTCCGTCAATCAGAATCAGAAAGTACGTTACACATAAGTTGTTGTTGACATTTGAAATGTGACGATTAACTAAGTTCTGGCGCTGAAACGGTGTCGCTCTCTCCTTTCAAAGAGCTTTGCTGTTTAAAAACACCGACATAGTAACTGCACTAACAACCTCCACTCTCCTCTATCCTCTCCTCCCCCCCCCCCTGCCTGCCTTCCCTCTCTCCACCCCTCCCTCCATCCCTCTCTTCACGGCAGGTCTCGGTAATTAGATTGTGGAGATGAGGAGGTGGAGGAGAGTTAAGAGGATTTTGTTTTTAGGAGAGGGAGATTTAAGAGTGAGAGAGATAGTGGGAGAGAGGAAGAGAGATCAAGCTTGAGAGAGGAGGAGGAGAGAGAGAGAGAAAGTGAAGGGGGAATTAAAAGAAAGAGAAGAGCAGATCCTCTTCTCTTTGTTTATCCCTAGTCGGTCACAAAGAGGATGTTGAGTGACAGACGGAGAAATGCATGAAGAGAGAGAGAGAGAGAGAGAGAGAGCGAACCGGTAGATAAAGACGTCACTTTTTGTGTCTCCTGTTGGTCGACCTTGAACGTGAGAGACGACGGACACAGAAGACAGAAGCAACATTACCTTCTGAGAGAAAACGGGTTCTCCTTTGGGTTCTCTGAGTTTCTTTGGTTCTTGTTAAGCGGCAATCAAAAAAACCCTCGATTTGTTCGACCATCCATCCATTTTTTGCATGTGAGCTTTGGAACATCAGACGGCCGATATTCAAAATCTACACAGTTGATTTCTCGCCTCAAAAAGTCGTGACGAATTTCGCACCGGTTGGTTAACCTTCCTTCAGATGACAGGAATCAAAAACGTGAGCCGAGTCGCTCCACCCGGACCTGTCTCGTTTCCAAGCGCCGGTTAGCGTCATAGCTAGGCTAACGTTAGCATTTAGCAGCCAGTAGCCAGTCAGAGGCAGAGTAGGGATCGAGCAGCTGGGACCGATCGGGTACTGACAGTAACGTTAGCACGAAGGCTAACCCAGTAGCATAAAGCACACCACCTGTTTCCTTTGTCCGGACCAAATAAACTGACCTAAAGGTCTCCTGGCGTCAATCTTTTATACGCCCTAAACCAACCGCTTCATATCCAGCATCATGTTGCTGGAGGTCACAGGTCAAAGAAGGGAACAGAATACCAACACATCGTCTGCAGAGATACGATGCTGAGGCCACGATACTGCATAAACCATTAAAAATAAAAAATTTAGAAGTTTTCTTGATCAGCATATTAAAAAGTTTTCACGCTGTGATTTCACATGTTTTTAATTTCCCGTCTCTCTTGCGTGTTGTCTCTTAGTGTCTTTCTGTTGGTCTCCCCCTTTTATCTCCCTGTTTCTTTGTAACTCACTTTAATCTTCTGTTTCTCTCTTCACACTGCCCCTCCTCTTCCTCTCCGTCGACCTATATCACACTTGTTTTCTGTCTTTTTCTCTCCATCTCACCCCCTCCCTCCACATCCTCCGTCTCTTTCTCTGCAGCCACTCCACAGCTTTCCATGTATTTTGAAAGAAAAGCTTTTTAGCAAATATTTGTCCTACTGTGTCTGTAGAGCCCTCTGAGTCAATATGGATCCAGCCAGGCTCGACCCGCCAGAGAGAGAGAGGGGGAGAGGGAGAGGGGGGGAGAGAGAGGGAGGGATCAGTGCATAAAAACCAGCAGTGCAGAAACAATAGAGACTTAGGATTCTCTCTTTCTCCTCCGTCTGGAAATAAACTCTCAGGGAAAAGAATTTTGCTTTCTGAAGCTGACCAAACTGACATCATGACACTGATAATGATGATAGCAACATTATATTTATCAGTGTCTGGTAATTTCTTCTGAAAATGCTTCTTAAAGAGAAAAAACAGGTAAATTAAAATGAAAATACAGACAGTAAAATCTCAAACAGAGGCCCCTTCACTCTGTTTTATCATGTATTGCGTGTTTCCTTGAGGCAAATGTTGTGAATGCATAAACTAATCGTCGTCCATGTGTTTAGAAAAAATGTGTGCCAACCCTACTACTACTACTACTACTACTACTGCGACTGCTACTAACTACTACTAATACTACTACTACTACTACTGCTACTACTACTGCTATTACTACTGCTATTACTACTATTACTACTATTACTACTACTACTATTACTGCTGCTGCTGCTACTACTACTACTACTACTACTACTACTACTACTACTACTACTAACTACTACTACTGCTATTACTACTGCTATTACTACTATTACTACTACTACTACTACTACTACTACTACTACTAACTACTATTACTACTGCTATTACTACTATTACTACTACTACTACTACTACTACTACTATTACTGCTGCTGCTGCTGATACTACTACTACTACTACTACTACTAACTACTACTACTGCTATTACTACTACTACTACTACTAACTACTACTACTACTACTATTACTACTACTATTACAACTACTGCTGCTGCTACTACTACTACTACTAACTACTACTACTGCTATTACTACTGCTATTACTACTACTACTACTACTACTACTACTATTACAACTACTGCTGCTACTACTACTACTACACTATTTAGCATGCCACAAAGATCTCGTATGTCCCAAGACAAAAATACCAGGATGTTCTACTCCGGCTGTTCTCATCCAGCGTTCGTAGCTCTACCTACGAAAAATAATACGCTGTAATCTGTAGATATCTCAAAAAAAGTATTTTGTATGTTATCATGAACGAGAAAGTATAAAGTTCGCTGAATCACTAGACGGGTGGATGTGTCTGTGGTTATTTCAGCCCAAACGATGATCTTTTTTTCCCTAAACCTGTCTGAGTTTCCTGTGAAGACGGAACTTTATTTTGAAAATACTGTATTCATGTACCGAGCAGAAATCTACACGTGTTGCTGGACTTTTGTAGGACCAATGCACAAAAAATGAGGAGTAACTCTTCGTAGGATATCATAAGAACCGTTGTTTGAGGATATGTTGCTCGCTTACATCTGGTCGCAATTTGCAGTATGAAAGCCAGCATGCTTTTGTGGCTATTCTACCCACAATCCTTTGCGCAGCGGATAAATGAGCAAGAGGGTCAAAGGTGCCGCGTTATCAGCAAGTCGTAAGTCCCAAATTAGTACGTACTTAGTGAGGGGAAGCTGCTGTATGAAGTAAAAGTGAAAAGAAAAATAAAGCGATTTGGAACGCAGTTTATGATTCTCGCTCTGGATTTAATCCCGCCCACAGAGCTCTCCAATTGGTTAAATATTTCTCCAAACTGAGGAAGAAAAAGAAAGCATCCAATCACAATCCTGCTGTTCATTAGAAGTGCTTTGGAAGAGCTCAAAGCCCAATTAAAAATTAATTTAGTTATGTTGGAAGCATCTAGTGTAAAATACACTTTGAGTCGCAGCTATTAGGACGTCTGTTCAAACTGTATTGATTATATATTAAAGCGTGTCCTTCCATCTGAAATCGCATCCTACAAACGTTTCCAACACCTGACTTCAGCTCATATTTATAGTACAGCTATTTGTCAGGCCGACTTCCTGTTGTTGAAGCCGACTTTGTGGAGCAGATTTTAGAGTTATGACCGTCTGAACACGCTGAATTATTGTCGATCCGGTTTAATTCATCTTCCTGCTGCAGCTATTCGGCTGCAGAGCGAGTGTCACCGAGTCGCTTTGTTGTCGTCGTCGAAGCACTCCTCTCCTTTTAAACGTAACACCCACCTCCTGTTTGGAATAAATTTATCCGCAACCCTCACAAACGCTGCGCCGGGACCTCGTGGTCCTCTTGATCCCGTCTGCTGTATTCTGCATCCTCATCTCCTGTTTAGACAACAGGCGAGCCGCAAATATGCTAAACTGAAGCGAGCGAGAACGAGGGGATGAAAGACAGAAGAGTTAGTGTGTGTGTGTGGGGGGGGGGGGGGTAAAGAGAGGGAGAGAGAGTTAGAGAATCCCATTTCATTGTAATAGTGTTTAATATTTATTGGAAAACTGTAAAGAAAATGTAAAGGAAGTGCTTTTCAGCGAGCGGGCGGGATTAGCATAAATAGTTTTGTGGGCCTGGACGTGTTGGGTCCTCGCTGCAGAGGAGTAAGGCCGTCACACACTCACTAATGCACGCATATGTTTGCACACACACACACACACACACATGTGCACACGCCTGCATGAGTAAACATGCAAACACACACACACACTCACTGACCTTTGGGTGTGGAAACTCATCAGCATATAGTGATTTATAATAGGCACTGCCAATCCTTGTGTTTCTTTTCCTCCTTTTTTTGCATTTATTAGACAGCAGCAAACAGGAGGGGGGGGGGGGGGGGTGTTGTCATTTATTTTATGCACTGTTACTGCTGATCACTGAATTTGACTTTATGCTAATTAGTTGTTGTGATTGACCTGCATTTAACTGCACAGAACTGAGGAGATGACGAGGAACGTGTTTATCTTTTGTTGGTTTTTCACTTTAGTAGTTTATTACAGAACCATCACATCTGTCAGTTATAATAATATTTTACAAACCAAATTAATTGCTGTGTGTTAATAAGTGTGATGATTTCAGAAGCAGTCAGTTGATGAGACAGGTTTGGTAGCTGTTTCCAGTTTATCCAATCTCTTTAATTGGAAGTTCAACTTATAGTGAAATGTTGTTATTATTCCGTCGCTGCTCAGAAAAACGTATTGCATTTCTGTTTACTTCAATGTAAAACACGTCATGTAGAAGATGTTTCGCGAGCTTTATTTCAGCTGGACCATTGTTGTGTTTGTATCTGAATCAAAATAATTTGAATATTTGCTGAGTTTTTTAGTTGACCTTTTCTCTTCGGTGTCACCCTCCAGTCTCTGTGTTCGGAGGTTCGAGCCCGACGTCGAGGAGTCGCCTCCGTTCTGAAACTCTGCCAGAAGCTTCTGCAACAGAGCCAGGTGGGTAAAATATAAAAAATACATATATGTACATATATTTTCACCTCGACACCCCCGTTCTGTTATCCAAAGAAGAAGAATATAAACTCCCAGAAGAACCAGAAAGACATTTATTATATTTACTCAATTTAAAAATAAAAAGGTAAAAACTTGCTTGATTTTTGCATTTAGGTTTGTTTAATATTTTTTTATTTTATATTTCCTTTATGATACCGTGCAGAATGAGTGAAAAAAAAACGGATTAATCAGCATAACCTTGAAGAGAGCAATTATATCGTTCTACATTCTTGAAATTTAATCATATGATTAGTGCGATAACGGCTATTATGATTCTGACAAAAACTGTTTCTGCAACCCACCTCTGGGACAGTCGGGCCCCATGGCGGAGGTGGGCCCAGAGGCGGAGCAGCACCGGGAGGCCCTGCAGCTGCTGTCAATCAACCTGGAGAGGAGGTGGGAGGCGATCGTGATGCAGGCGCTGCAGTGGCAGAACAGACTGAGGAGAGAGCTGGGAGAGAAGCAGGTTAGAGCGCACTGACATTTACACTTTACATCCTTCATTCTGCACTGCAGGCAGTCAGCTGACGCACCGTTACACTCAGCGAGCATGTCAGCGCTTGATTTGATGCTAAGATGCCGCGTGAAAGACAGATGGTGCTGTGATTGAAGCTGTTTTCAGTCGTGGAGACGGCGTGGTGCTGTTTAGTGAAATGAGCCTCAAGTCCGGGAACGAAGCACAAACTTTGATACGACAATAAACTGATCTCTTTTCTATTTGTTCCCAAGATAAAAGTTAGCGACAGAATGAATTTAATAATGTTTTGGTTAACAGTTTGGTTGTGATTAGATAAGAAACAACTCTCTGATGGCCTTTTTACACAGTGAAATATAGTAGACAGGCAGGAGGAGTATTAATTTATGGTTTCACAGATTCCTGGTCTCTAAATCCATTTTGATAGGAGTTCCTCCTTTCATCACCTCACAAGTTGAACTATTTCTAACTTGTTTTCAATTGCTGACAAAGTCTCTTCTGACCTGTGGAGTTCCTCAAGGGTCAGTTCTTGGTTCTGTCTTGTTCTTCCTCTACATGCTCCCTTTAGGACACATCATCCATTGATTTGCTGTGTCTCTTATCGTTGCTATGCAGATGACATCCATGTTTATGTAGAATTTAATTCTTCTCAGTCAGACCTTTGCTTTAGTACCAGGAGGCAACCTCTGGTTCTGCAGAGTGAAGTCAATGCTTCATGTCCTAAAGCTGCATTCTCTCTAATGACCATCAGGGGGCGACTCCTCTGGTTGTATAGAAGTCTATGAGAAAATGACTCTACTTCTCTCTTGATTAATTACCTCAGTAAACATTGTAAACATGAGTTTATGGTCTCAGTCTCTAGTTTCAAGTCTTCTTCAATACAGCATGATGTTCATTTAGTAAATGATGGTCCATTTAGAGTCAAATAGACCATAAAGCAGGGGATGCTTTAGGGCGGGGCTACACAGTGATTGGTGTAGTCCGTTTATTGTTATCATTGATGGAGGATGCTGAATAAATGTTGCCGTAGCATCTTGTGAAGGGACAGGGTCGTGATCCTTGGTCCTCCCAATCCTCGGTCCCATCAACGAATCCATTCGACTGCATATGAGCAAATGCACCAACAACCTGTTTAACTGAGGAGTATACACACGTTATGTACCTTTCTTTGTAGGTGCATCTTATTATCTGTGTAATGCACCCTTTAAATAGTAAGAAAATACTGCACCATTGACTTTAGAGGGTTTTGTTGGTTGGTTCTCGCTGCTTCAAGATCGCAACGAGCCAACAATGAGCCTGACCACACCTCACTTTAATGGACGCACAGATGAGTATAAGTATAAGCAAGTATGTTTGTTACTTACACAACTGGCTGGGCATGAAGGGCTTTGCTCTGCCCGTTTGAAGTGATTAATAAAAAAAAGGGCTCATCAAATGGGATTATAAATGTGAGTATTCACATTAATTCTTGTTCAAAAGCATCAATAAGAGCTTAGTGGTGGTGCTAGATAAAAGGTCAGGGGGTCACCATGAATATCTAAAAAATAATGTGACACTCTGGCCTGTGGTTGTCTTGATAAGATGGATCAATGGACTGCCGCTCTGCCGCTGTCTGTTTTTATTTAGAGTTTTAAAAGTCTACAGAGGCTGAAGCTTCGTACGACGGCTTCATTATCACCGAGACGGCGATAGAAACTAATCTGTTAGTCCTCCGGTGCGATCAGTGTCACAGAACCAATGTGTTGTTTTCTCTCTGCCACCTCCTCCGCAAGAGAAACTCTGCAAAAATTAGATTTCTTTTAACACTTTTGACAGTTTGCATATCAGAACGCCACGCGTGTCCGCCGCCATGACGGCGCCTCGCCAAACGGTTTGTCTTATTAGGAAAAAAAAAAAAGCCTTCAGCCAATGAACCGCTTCAGGTTCCATGTCTCACTGCAGGATGACGGCTCGGCTGAGGACGAGAAAGACCGAACGCTGAGCGGGTTTAGAGACGATGGAGACGCTCGGGTCGGACGAGGCTCAGAGACGAGAGAGAGAGAGAGAGAAACAGAGAGAGAGAGAGAGAGAGAGAGAGAGAGAGAGAGCTGAGTGCTTTATCCAGCTCATGTGAGCTGCAGCAGAATGGAGCTGTTATGGATTTCTAATAGTGATGAATATGGTTCTGTAGAGTCAGGAGGAGTGCATTTGAATGGAAGGTCAATTGTTTTGCAGAGACACACACACACACACACACACACACAGACACACACAAACAGACACACTTATGTAAGAACAAAAAGCTGTAAGCAGGTGCACAAACACACGGTGATGTAAATACGTATATATACTGTTACATAAATGCATGAAGGGACACGTGCCGTGCGCATTTGAGAGCTCACACACACACACACACACACACACACACACACACACAAGGACAGTTTATTGATTGCCAGCGATTAATTGACGGATAGCGATGTGTTAAGAGCTCAGGAGGGAGGAGAGGGAGAGACGGGAGGAGGGAGGGAGAGAATGAGAGGGGAGGGTAACAGCTAGTGGAAAATATTCTAATTCAAAGCCAGACGACATCTCACAACCTCAGTTTTAGGTTTGAGATTTATGTCCAGATTATGAGTTGTTTGTCCCTTTAATCTTGACGTAGAATTTAAAAACAGGTGGAACTACTGCGACGGCGTTTTGACGCTACTTTTATCATTTAGCAGATTTTTGGGGGCGTTTTTGAGGGTTCATGTAACACTTAGCAGAACAACCAGAAGCAAAGGTTTGTTTGTGTTACTGTTTCTTAGCTTAGTGTCTGTGTTAGTTGTTCGCTGCTGCTTTGATGCTGTTACTTTTGCAGAGATGAATAAAGTTGCATTGAATTAAATTGAGTCAAAAAACCATCAAAGCGCCTTTGAGCTGGATGAGTTGTGGCTCGTTTATTTATGTTGGAATTTAGTGAGAATCAGTCTAATTCTGCTGAGCGTGTGCAGAGACTCTCTCTCTCTCTCTCTATATATATATATATATATATATATATATATAGCTTACATTCTCACACAGACACACACACACATTGTAGAGGAGGAGAAGAAGACAAATAACAGAGGCCAGACACTCTGACCTCGCTGCCTGACTGGAGAGTAATTTCACTTCTGCTGGAGATGGGAGAGGAATAAAAAGAAAGAGAGAGAGAGAGACGAAGGGAGAGAGAGAAAGAACCAGAGAGGCATATATCTGGCTGGTTTAGTTTATAAATGAACACTTCTGCTCAGTGATAAAACGATTGTCCTCTCCTGTTTCTTGTGTGTGTGTGTGTGTGTGTGTGTGTGTGTGTGTGTGTGTGTGTGTGTGTGCGCGTGTTTGAGAGAGTGTTTGTGTAAATGAGTCTGCTTGCTTTCCTACAAATGGCTGCTGCTGTGCACATTTCAACATGCTGATATGTGTAATTGTTTCTGTGTGTGTGTGTGTGTGTGTGTGTGTGTGTGTGTGTGTGTGTGTGTGTGTGTGTGTGTGTGTGTGTGTGTGTGTGTGTGATGATGACTGGTGTTCATCTGCTGTGTTACTTGTCTGTCTTTTAGTTTCTTCAGAAAAGTAGTTTTAATCATTTAATGAAAACCTGAAACATTCTCTGGTTCCAGCTTCTGAAATATTCCTCTGTTTTATATCTTTAACTCTTAAAAGGTTCTCTATACGATACTCAGAGTATTAATACATCATCAGACAACTACTGTCTATGTAAAGATATAGGACTCAAGGACTCAAGGACTCAAGGACTCAAGGATTCCAGGATCATTTAGGCAACACAGGGATGCACAAAATACAGTTGGAGCCCGTTTGCAACACAAGAAAAACACGACAAAACAGAAATAATAGAGCATTCCTGTCGTGCATTTTTTAAATGAATCAGGAGGAATGTAAACAGTGGATATCAATATTAAAATATGAATAAATATTGTGGAGTAATGTCTACATGAGCAGAGAATGAAGTCACTCTTTCTCTGTGAGCCTCGCGTGCGTTTGAACTCTCGGCGCTGTTAGCACCGTTAGCTGTTAGCACCGTTAGCTGTTAGCACTGTTAGCTGCTAGCTACTGGCTCAGTCGTCGCCATGTTGAAAGCCGCGTGGAGGCAATCGATATGCTCTGATTTTCACATTTAGTTGGACAGAACATGCAATTCCACGGCGTCACCTTGAACTCTAGCTCGTCATTTCTTTATTTTAACTGAAGAAAACTCCACATCCACTGCAAAACAAATCTTCTGTTCTTGCAAAGAGTGTGACGAGAAGATCAGTAAGACATGAGAGTCTTTTCATCTAACTTTCGGCAAGAAGGGAAATACGATTATTTCCCAAAATGATCTGAGGTGTTCGTTGGACGGATCACTATCGGACCAGACGAACACATGAGATCCTACAGGTTGACCTCCATCGTGGTCTCTCCTCATGACTTCTCATGCAGCGCGGCTTATTCTGAACATTTCATTACGAGACGTTTTTCTTTCCTTCTTGTCCCACATGTGTAAACTCTCCATAAAGCAGATGAAGGATCCTGTTTTGTCTTTGATTCGATGTAAATGAGTCCAAATTAAATCTGGGTGTTGTGGGGGATGAAGTTACACCAAGAGTACCTGTTAGTCAAACGTAATATATGGAAATTATATTTTAGAACACTTTCCGCGCGATTATGAAATATATATTTCGAGCTGGAGTTTATGAGCAACATATGGGAGGGTTTTTCATTCACCGTTTTGCAATTACATTCAAAGCAGCCTGTCTGCTCCTCCACTCTGCATGGAGGGGTGATTTATCTGTGCGCTTCTATTCATTTGGAATCAGAGCGGTGACGCCGGGCTCCCTCAGCACTTTGACAAGCGGTACAGCGGAGAGCCGGCAGAGACCCGAGCAGCAGCAGCAGCATCAGCAGCAGCAGCTCCTGGAGGAGCACGGGCACATGAATAATCACCCAGACGCTGCTAGATGGCTCCGCTCTCCTTGGGCCTTCCAGCAGATGCTATGCTAACAAATGGGAGCAGTCAAACCAGAGCTAATGGGAAAAAAAAGTTTCCTGTTTTCAACCCCCCCATCCCACCAAAAAAAACACTGCACAGGTCCCATCGCCATGCACACAAAACACCAACACACACACACGAAGACGCTGTGAACACCAGACTCTGAAAGTCTGTTTGTTTCTCATGCAGAGCAGCTATTTGTGAGGCAGATTGACATGACACGACGTCATCAGTACGTTGATTCTTCTGTCCATCGAACCCTTTTGCAACTTTTCTTTCTACGACCGTCCGTGTCGTGGCAACAGCTGTCGTACGAGTTGCCAGAGACAGTCGCTAGCTTTTAGTTTTCTCTGTAAAAAGACGACAGGAAGCTGCACACTTGGCTGGCTTTTAATTAGTGAGCTTTAGAGATGTTGGTCGGCATACCTTTGAACTTTGGACGGAGCAAGAAACACGAAACACGGTTTCACAGCAGTTTATGAAATACTGCAATTTATTGGTTTTGTTTGGATACGAATCGCCTTTTATTTTGGGACGACATTACGTTAAAAACGAAAGTTAGGTTTATTTATATATATATATATATATATATATATATATATATATATATATAACACTGGAAGTCCTTGCTGCTGTGAAGTGAACATTTAATAGACTTCCTCCACAACTTCAATTCTTTGACATTAAATGCTGTGTTGGTGCTCAGCACTCCACCCTAACAAGTCATTTAGGCAGTTATTGAGTCCTGAATCAATACGTTTTTTTTAAAAATCCCTGGAAGCAAGTTCAATCTTCCTGATACTGGTGGAGCAATCTGTCTAATTATGTCTTGTTTCATGTCACTGACAGTGATTTCTAGGAAACTGTTCAGATGGAAGCTTAATGTAATTTAAAATCCAACTGTGTTTTTTGAAGAAGAGCGGCTCTCTATTATCATTTAAAGTGAGAGAGATGTTTTATTTTGTGCTTATCAAACACTGTGGGAGGATAGCTCGTGTTTTCTCAGATGTCGTGTATCTTGCTCCAAACTCTTTAAAAAAGACGTGTCGAAGAATCCTCTGTCCTTTCAGAGAGCGCCGTCTCGTCTCGGGCCTCCGTTTATTCAAAAAACAGAGACACAACACTGACACCCCGACACGTTCTGTGATCATTTAAAGAGTAACAAAAAGCTAAAATCAGCCCACCCCCGCAAAAGCAATTGCTCATAAATCTCAACACAAATTATTCCGCTCTGGAACAAAGCGATGAATTATTCAAAAACAACTTCTGAGAGAAAGAGCACGACGCTGAAAAACCTCCAAAGTAAATACGTAATCAAAAGCCTTCAGAAAGCTCGGCTGTCTAAAAATATGCTTAGACACAGGAATTCTTCTCTTCCACAGACATAATTATACAAATTGCTCCGCGTCTCGTTAACAAGAGAGGGGGGTAATTCGTATTAGCCATTCATAGCCTATTAATCTAATAAACTAGTTGGCTCTGTGTGTGTGTGTGTGTGTGTGTGTGTGTGTGTGTGTGTGTGTGTGTGTGTGTGTGTGTGTGTGTGTGTGTGTGTATGTGTGAGCAGATATGTGTCTGTGTAATGAATTTCTATTAGATTTGTGTTTATTCCCCTTGTGCTGATAAGGGAGATGGGGGTAATGACTGAACTGGGTTTTTGCTACTGCAGACGCATTCAAAAACAAATTCCGCGCTGAGGGGAGAGAGGCTATCAATCAGCCTAATCCAATCAAATCGAGGATTTGATGACCCACGAAAACCTTGTTTATAATTTATATCTGTAATTCATCTCATTTCTATAATTTCATAACAGCTTACAGCCAAATTGCCGGCAATTTTTATTGTTTTACGACCCCAGACGGAGGAGGGAGGTGACTCCTGGTGTCTGGTGGCCACAGTGGCTTCAGAAACACATCAGGAAATAACTGTAGAGCGATGTTGGTCACCTGGCGAAGAGGCAGCGCTGTCGAGCCGGCAGAGCGGACATATTTACCAGCGGTGGTAATTTCCCAACGCAGACTCCAGCAACAAGCCATAAACTGTTGGTCCAGATGTTCCTGATGCTTTTGGAGACGCAGTTTGTTCAGGACGTAGTGGCATCGGAGGGTTCAAACGTAATCACACTAAATTTACTGTATATTGTGATTTACAAGAAGTTGTTTCATCACATTTTAGTTAAATCTCTGTTCTCTTATTTACCTGGAAGCAGAGGGGTGAACTAAGATGAATCATCTCAAGCCAGATGTCAAATTTCTAGATTAAATGTAAATATTATAATTTTTTTAATTAAATGTAAAAGACGATTGTAAAGTTTCAGGTTTAAGTTTAAAACCTCGGATACTGTGGGTTTCGTGGTTTGTGCTTCAGCAGCTGAGCCAGCAGGATTCTTCTCTATCCTTTCTGAACAATCTCAACAATCTCTTTCTTCCCTTTTGTCTGCAGGTTCCTGGGAGCGTTCTGGAACCGGGTCTAGTCGACCTCCACCAGATCAGCCCGGTCCCAGCCGGTCCGGTGGCGGCGCCGCCAGACGACTCCTGGGAATGGGATGAAACCGACATGACAATCACAGAGCTCGAGCCGCAAGAAGCACCAGAGCCCGACCTCATGCACAACCTCCACTCAGAGCCAAATCTGCCTTCGGACAGCATCCTGTCCAACGGGAATCGACCCGATGGGATTCGAACTGGTGTCCCAGCCGGTCCTGAGATGCCGTCCCATATGAGGGCCGGATCCTCCTCAGCGTTTCGGCCCAATGTGATCTCCCAAAATCTTCCTCCGAGCAACAATAACGTCTACCAGGTGTACAGCCTCCATACTGTGGAGTTATACAGGCAGCCTCAGTTTCCTCACGCTTCCTCCTCGCTGCACAAATCCAAATCGGGAACGCGGAAACAGCAGCTCCTGCTAAAGAGCCTGAGTAAGGACTCCTCGTTCTCCTCCATCGAATCCCTCCCGGACCTCCTGGGAGGTTTGACGTCAAACACAGAATACAGCAGAATCGTTGGACACCGGGACAGGGAGAGTGAGAGCGGCAGAGGAAGCGACCATTCGGCGAGCAGTCGGCGGTCAGAGAGCGAGAGCGGGATTGTTAGTGATACGGGGGACACGGAGACGACGACTACAAACTTTGAAGTCCAGGGAGAGGAAGAGGATCAAGGGGAAGAGGACGAAGACGAGGAAAAGAATCAGAGGAAGTTGGAAACAGTTGAAGGGACTCATGTGGCTCCACACAAAGGCAATGTCACAAAGTCCAACCAAAGAAGCAAGAAAGAGGAGAGTATAAAGGACAAAGGAAAGAGAAGGGAGGAAAGCAGAAGAAACAGAGAGGAGGAGAAAAGGAGGAAGCACAGGAGGGGAGGAGGGGAGGCGGTTGAGATCCTAATCAACGGGCGAGGAATCCTGACTCCCGCCAACTCTGACTCTGACTTTGAGGTGGGAGGACTCGGCGTAGACTCCTCTAAGCCCTTTGGGTCTCGCAGTGACTTCACGGAGTTCAAAGTAGACCCCTTTAACGGTTTGCCGACACATCCTGTTCTTGGCCACCGGGCGTCCAGCCCCGGATTTTCTCAGGGCTCCTCCTTGGAGTCCCTCCTGGCTCTGGGCATGGAGTTATTCCCCTCCAAAGACCAGCTGCACCGTAGCGCCTCTCTGGAGAGCTGCCTGGTCCCGTGTCGTAGTGCCGAAGAGACCGGAGGCAGCCTGGCCAGCCTCGGGGAGCTGGACCTGGGGCGGAGCAGAGACCTGGACGGAGGCGATCCAGGAAGGAACAATGACAGCGCACAAGGAGAACCGACCTCTGGGGAGCTCAGCCGGAGAACTCTCGACCTCCTGAAACGCCTGGAGAACATCCAGAGTCCTCTGGCAGCACAAATGACCCGCAGTGTTTCTGACATGACGCTTCGGAGCGGCTCCCTGCAGCGGGGCAGAATCCCCGCCTCACCGTCTCTCGGTGGTCGTCACGCCCCCCTCTCCGGGATGTTGGGCTCCTCGCGGAAAGGACCGCCGTCCCTGATCAACGAGAGTTCGGCGTCGCTGACAGAGCTGAGTAGCACCGAGGACTCGTCTCTGGGGTCTGAAGACTTTGCGACGCTCCGAAATCAACGCCACCTCCTCCTGGATCCCGCCGCCGCGTCATCCAACGCCAACTCGAGCTCCTGCAGGAAACGCTGCCACGGAAACAGCCGAGGAGGGCACGGCATGGATGAGGCAGATGCGGCGAGTTTGAGCCTGCTGGTGAACGTCTCCTGCACGTCGGCGTGCACGGACGAAGACGAGGACGACAGCGACCTCCTGTCGTCCTCCACGCTCACGCTCACTGAGGAGGAGCTCGGCGTTCGGGACGGAGAGGACGAAGACGGGGAGAGGTTGAGCGGTGCCTCTTCCGGTAATGACGAGGACGATGACGAAGAGGAGATGGAGGGGTCTTATGTCCTGGGGCTGGAGTACATGAAGAGGGAGCTGCAGAGTTGGATCCGATCTCCTCGTATCTCATCTTCCTCCTCCTCTAAAACAGAGGCGGTCCTTCGGGACGAGCTGCAGTGTGGGACCAACCTGTCCTCCGCCTTCACCTCCTCCTCTCACCGCTTTCAAAACCGCCCGAAATTAACAGAAACCGACACCGATAGCGGCAACAACAAAACCAAAAGAGACGACAAGGAACGGGAAGAAGAGGAGGAGAACCGGAGGAATGCAACGAGAAGCTACATCAGCCAGTTTGTGGACGACGTGGAGAACGGGAACGTGGACCAGAGCTGTTTGAGGGGGAAAGACGAGGACGACGAGCTCCTCCGAGAGGAGTCGAGTGTGTTCACAAAGAAAGGAGAGTTGCTGAGGGAGTCCTACATGTTCGCCAAAACAGCAGAGTCAGCTCAGGACGTCGGCAACTTGATAGTGAAAACTATCGAGGCGAACTCGACGAAGCAGCTTCCTCCGTCGCCGCCCTGCGAGCTCCTCCCCTTCCTGTCCACACGTGCCTCCTCTTTGGTGGGACAGCTAAGAGGGGAGCTGCCCTGCCACAGCTCCTCCCTCCCCTCGCCTCCGTCCCTCTCACCTGTCGAGGACTGCAGCCCAACAGCCGGGGGACGGAAGGCCATCACCAGCCAGGAGAAGTTCAAGTTCTCGTCTTTTGTGACGGAAGAGACGAGGAGGGAAGTCAGAGACAAAAAATCGTCCTTGCCTCCCAAAAAACGGCACAATTCTCACCCCTCCTGCTGCGGCCACCTTCCCTCCCCCTCCTCCCTCCGTCCACGCGGCGTCGACAAGAAGGAGAATGTGCACGACTTTGTCATGGAGATTATTGACATGACCTCACATGCACTGAAGAGCAAAGAGAATCAGCCTGAAGAGCCGAACCAAACCGACTCCATGCCGGACCACGGTCCTGCATCACTAGCCCAGATCAGAGACAAGGTACACAATGCATAAAATAAAACACATGCAAATTGTTAGATTGCAAATACAAAACGGTAATCAAACAGAAGTTAAAATAACAGTTCAGTCCGGCTGCAGACGATAGTTATTGGGTACTTTTGTCCCGTTTGACCTCACGTACGCTGTACATTTTGAGGGATTAAGTTATTCCAGGGGGTTAAGCACATTTTTGTCCACAATAAGATTAACCAACAAAGACTACAATCTGTAACAACAACCTCACCCCCCTCGATTCAGATAAGGAACTAACTAACTTTCTCCTTCTTCCTCCCTCAGGTCCTCGAACACTCCCACCGGCCTCTCCACCTGCGCAAGGGAGACTTCTACTCCTACCTGTCTCTCTCCTCCCACGACAGCGACTGCGGCGAGGTCAGCCAGTGCTCCGAGGACAGGAGCTCCTCCCCGGTGCCGTACAGCATCCCGTCGTACGGCACGCCGACGCAGGGCCTCCACAGCCCGAGCCCCGAGCTGCAGATATCCAACCCGGACAACTTCCGCGCTCTGGATTTGAACTCCGAGGGGCCGACCAGCCCGTCTCCGTCCCTGCCCCCGAGCCCAGACTACAGGGACGAGGAGACCCTGTTCGCGGCCTGTACGGAGGAGGTTTACCTGGGCCCGCCTCTCTGCTACAGCATGGTGCTCACCAAGACACCACGGCGCCTCCTGCAGGATATGGAGTATTTCTCCTCCTTGGACCCTGATTATGAGCTGGAAAACAGTCTAGCTTACTTGCCTTGTTCTGAACCAGGTGATGGTCTGACCTACCTGTCTCCCTCGGAGGAGTTTGCGTTGCCTAGAGACCAGGATCACCTGTATTTCCAAGCATCCAGTCCCACAGAGGAAACACACAGCTCCACCTCTCCTTTCCTGGAGCCTTGCTACAGCTCTCTCTCCACCTCCTCCGCCTCCCTCCGGGGGCCCGGCTCCAAACCAAACGCTGACAACCCTTCCTCTCCTCCTCCTCCTCCTCCTCCCGTGTCCTCTGGCGCCGACGAAGAGAGGCGAGGTGAGGACCCGTACCTCCTCTGTGATGTCGCTGGAGGAGAAGTCGCGGCCGCTGTGAGTGTCAGCGCGCCGCGGGAGGAGAGGAGTCGTAATGAGGGGCCTCCTTATCTTAATCCCCGGGCGCGTGTCGCCCCGATAGACTCCTCCGTAGCCGAATGTTTGGCAGATACTAAAACGCTCGAATCCAATATGGGCGCCGTAATGACCAAGATAAGTGTCTGCAGCTCCGCTACAAATCCCTCAAAAGAGCCAGCCGCCGCCGCCACGCGTATTAATCCCAAAATTAACTGCTCTGCGATGAGAGAGGCAGATAGGGAGGAGGGGGGGAGGCGAGGAGAGGTGGATACTCGGCGAGGGCGGAGCGGCTCGCAGCAGGAAGCGAAGACGGCGGCGCAGAAGCAGGTTAGTGTTCCAGGTATTAGCCTGATCTGCTATCTCAGGACATTATACTGGGCCTTGATACTGCACTTCACCCCTCCACTCCAGGTATTAGTCCGAGCCGAGCCCCTCAGTGGGTATGAATGTAATGAGGCCCGTCGGCCTTTCTCTCATTTCCATTTCTGAGGCCGGACCGTGAGAGGTGCTGAGACGCGTAACCTCCCCTCCTCTTCCTCGTCCTCCTCTTCCTCCTTCTCATCCTCTCTCCCTCTCGTCTCCACTTCATCCTCCTCTTTTTTTTACCCTGTCTCTCTTCATCTGTTCTCCTCCCATCCTCTCCTCCTGCAGGTATCTTTCCTTTCTCTTTCTCTTTCCACTTCTTTTCCGCTTTTATTCTTCTATGTTCTCACGCCTCTTCTTATGTTTTTCCTTCCCTCCTCCCGTGCTCCTCTCTTCCTTGCTCCTCCTCTGCCTCATCCCTTTCTCCCTCTCCTCTTCATCATCTTCCTCTCACCCCTCTATTCCTTCTTCTTCCTTCTTTTCTCACCATCTCTTCCTCGTCCCCTTTTTTCATCACCTCCTCAATGTCCTCCTCTTCTTCCCCTCCTCCTCCCCCTCTCTTCCCTGTCTCTTCATTTGTTCTCCTCCTCCCATCTTCTCCTCCTCCAGGTATCTTTCCTCTCTCTTCATTTTTCCCACTTTCTTCTCCTGTTCTTACTCCTCTTTTCTGTTTCCTCCCCCTCTCCCCTCTCCCTGCTCCCTCGATTCCTCTCCTCCTCACTCCTCCTCCCCACCTCCTCCTCCCCCAGGTGTTAATGGAAGGGGAGATTTGCAGACTTCTCACTTTTGTATTTAAAAGGTTAAGGTCCACAGAACAGCATCAGCATAATCACTATCAGTCAGATTTCATTAGGATTCATCAGCTTCGTCCCGCAGTGATCGTTCAATTCATTCCATCGCTGAATTAGCGTGTTTGTGCTCTCTTTTAACTTTTCTATTTCCTTATGCAAATCACTTTGGCTTCTTTTTTTTCACCATCTCTGCAACCTTGCTGGCTCCTCTGTTGATCAACTTTTTACCGTGTTAGAGAGGAACGCGGTTGTTTTTCCACACAGTGCATGTTAACGTCTGCTACTTCAGGAAATCTGACTTTTAACTGCAACGAAACACAAAATCACTTCAATTCTTCTTCAGCCGGTTGATCAGAAATAATCCCTCGGACAGATTTCTATAGTTTCCCACTAGTCAGCACATGTTCATCAGTGCCGAGTGAACTCCGGCTCACACGTCTGAACCTGAAGCTCGACGTGAGGGTGATGCCCAATAAAACACTTCTACTTTACTACATTACTACAATCTGAGACATAGTTTAGGTGATTTTGAGATTTCTTTCAGTGTTTTTGGGATTTATTAATTTGTAACTTTCTTTCCATTTTTGTGGATTTTAAATTATTGTGTTTTTTTCACATTATTTGCATTAATTTCTATTCATTTATGAAGATGAATATTTCTCACACTGCTCTTAATGTCACCAAACCTGCAGCAGCGTTTCTCTCCTCCAGCGATAGTTTCCTCGTTAACTTATAAATTCATTAAAACAAAGACGAGGGTGGATGTTCTTCTAGCACGTGTGCAGTCGTGTGCTGTGTGCATGTAACCGTGACGACACATGTTTGTGTGTGTGTGTGTGTGTGTGTGTGTGTGTGTGTGTGTGTGGAGAAGGATAATAGCTACACAAGTCTTTACAAAGCGATTAGTCGTGAACCAATTAAGAGAGCGGGGCGGAGTCGGCCTGATGCTCGTTGTTTTTAATTTGCAACTTTTCATCAGTTTGAGTTCAAAGAAGAACGAGACGATTAGAAAACAAAGACAAACAACGCTTCAGCCCGATAATGCCGTTTTGATTCATTCTTCTCTTGTTTGTCTCCCTCCTTTACTCTCTCTCTCTCTGTCTCCCTCTCTCTCTCTCTCTCTCTCTCTCTCTCTCTCTCTCTCTCTCTCTGATGGGAAATGTTCAGCTGTATCATGTATTCGCCTTCATGTGACTTAACAATGTCTGTTGTTTTCTCTCCATCTTCTCCTCTCTTTGTTTCCTCTCAGTCAGCCACCAAAAATGCACAAACCTCAGTGAGACCGCCGACCTCCAGGACCAAGACAGTCCGAGTAGGTTAACACACACACACACACACACACACACACACACACACACACACACACACACACACACACACACACACACACACACACACACACACACATGCTACATAATGAATCTGTTTAATAATTTTCACTCATTGAGATGATGCACTCACAACTCAAAGTCTGCTTCAGGAGTCACTTTAACACGGAAGCATCGAGTTGCAACATGAGATCAAAACAAACAAAAGTATGAGAGAGACTCGCTAACTTATCAAGCTAACGCGTTAGCTGCTAAAACAAGAATAAATAAAGCTCGTAATGTTTTACAGCGATCGTGATTCAAATATTGTTCAGTGTTTCGTGAAACTTATCGTAACGTTCAACGCGAAGAAACGTCGTTATCTGCGCTCTTATTGCAAAGACAGCGTGCCGATTCATTATTATATTGTTTCAGAAACACACGTGTGTGCGTGTGTGTGTGTGTGTGTGTCTACAATGCGTGATCCAAAGCTGCACACAATCAGTGAATTTGTTTAGATTTCATCATCTTTTCTATTTTTAAACCTCAAATCAAACCAGGAAGCAGCTCGACACGAACAAAGGCCGTCACTGACACAATCTGTGTGTGTGTGTGTGAGTGTGTGATGTGGCCGCCCTGTGGGCGCCTCCAGGGCTCAGCAAAACCTACTGCCCCTACACACACACACACACACACACACACACCTGAGGGCAGGGCATGGGAGTCCAGGTAGAAGCTGACAGCCCAACAGCTGCAGGTTAGACACACACACACACACACACAGCAGAGGACAAACATGCATACACACTTGCAAGTAAAGAAATACACACATGAAAGTGCAAAATCAAGCTCTGCACACACACACACTTACACACCGCATGTAAAACCCACGACAAAGGACACACACATCATATTGGTGATGCGTACAGCTGGTCCTGACCCCCATGGCGTGCCCCAGTCTAGCCCACCTGTTCACACACACACACACACACACACACACACACACACACACACACACACACACACACACACACACACTGTACACAGACACAGGTGCAATTAAAGCAATCATGAATGCGGCTCATGATGTGCTCTGTGACCCAGACAGCAGAAGGTCTGCAGCAAAACACAGAAGAGAGAGAGAGAGAGAGAGAGAGAGAGTGAGGGGGGAGACAGAGAGAGAGAGAGAGAGAGAGAGAGAGAGAGGGAGAGACAGATATGGAGAGAGAGAGAGAGGGAGGGAGAGAGACAGAGAGAGAGTGTTGAGGTTTCATCACTGAACTCATCAACATAAAAGCAAAATATAACAGAATGAAAGAGAGCTTCAAAGTCAAATGAACAGAATATTAACCAAAGAGAGACCAAAAAAACAAACCAGAGAAACCATACCAGACCAGACCAGACTAGACCAGACTAGACCAGACTAATCCAAATTGAACCAGGTCATATAAGTTCAGAGGAACCAGACCGGACCAAATACACAACAAATCTAGACCAGAACAAGCTGGTCTACAATATAGAAAAAGATCTCAAACCATACGAGAGCAGACAAAAACAAACTCGACTAAATCAGAAAAGACACACGAACAAAAGCAGACCGGACCAGAACAATGAAACCAGTAGAGTCCAAACTAGTCCACATCAGAAGTATTACAGGAGAAAACAGGTATAACCCACATTAACCGTCAAAGTAAGAAACATATAGATTTATACTTTAAAGTTTCATGTATGTGTCTTAAATAACCCCCCCCCCCCCCTCCTCTTCTCTCTCTCTCCATCCCTCCAGAGACTACCTGTACTGGGAGCAGGAACCTCCAGGATCCAGCTGTAAGGGAGCTCCCTCCAGCTCCCTCCCCCGCTGAGCTCCCTCCTCGTCTCTCCGGCTGCCCCCCCCCCCCCCCCCCCCTGATCTCCCAAACCTCACTGCTGTAACCGAACGGATCGATGAGAAGTTTCAGGGTTTTACAGAACAACTGATGTAAAACTTGTTCACAGTTCTGATTTCAGGGTTGAACTTGAGTTTCCGACTGATTATGAAGCAGATTTTAGGGCTGAGCATATGTTTGAGTTTGAGGAAAAAAAGACAGTTTTAACGTAATAAAGAAGAAGATTTAGACGAAAACAATGTAGGAACAAATATTTAAATGTCATCATCAAAATGACCTTTAGAAGTGTTTGGATGAATACAATTCTAATTTAATTCATTCAAATCTTTATATTTGAGGAGCATCTATAGATCTGTAGAGAGATGTTCCAGTAAGTTACAAAAACTAAATTATAATCAGCGTAATCTTTTGTTTGTTTTCTTTAGTTAACGTTTTGAGTTTGTTTTGGTGTGTCGATGAAAAGACAAACTGGCCTAAAACACCAGTAGTGTGAGTGTGAGGAAGCTGTGGTGTTGAACTGACCGGAGACCAGCTGGTTAGTTTACAGTTAACTCACAGACGGACCCTCCATCTTTCTTTTTTTAAGTTCCTCACTGGAGGCCGATTGAACAAAGAAATGTTATTCTACTGAGTTAAAAATGAAGACGTAATCTTCCTACGTAGCTAGCTAGCTACCGAGCTACATCCCTGAGTGGTGATGAGATCGACTCAGCTGTAAAGGTTGCTGTTAGTCGACAAATTAAAACTCCTATCAACCCTCTGCTGATTGGTTAAAGACAAAACAAGGTAAAATAACCAGCATCAAACAGAAATGGGTTTACAATGTTCACTGAGGTAATAAATCAAGAGAGAAGTAGAGTCATCTTCTCATAGACTTCTATACAACCAGAGGAGTCGCCCCCTGGTGGACATTAGAGAGAATGCAGCTTTACACACTTAATATTGCAAGTGTAAGTCCAGAAGAACGCATATTGAGACACAGCATAGAGTCTGTCTTTGGTTTTCCTTTCTTTCCACATCTTCCAGCCAGTTGCATGACTTCTAACTGTATCTCAGTTGTCAATGCTGCAGTAGTGTTATCTGTTAAAACCGAATGCTGCAGCACAAGTAGCACGTAGCCAGTTACTTCCTAACACATATCAGTAGGTCTGTGTCTATGGACGATGTCAGTATTCATTCACAGTTGTAGCCGGTAGAATCAGCGTTTTATGACTCCGTAGATAAGCATCACACAACCACAGAGCCGCTGTCATGAAGAAACATCTAAAGGTGGGACTGCTGCTGATTTACAGATTGAAGGTTGTAGGAAATGATTGTTAATAAAAGCTACAAATATTAAGACACATTTGTTGAATTAAAATACACAAAGGGGCCATTACAATGTATTTTACTGTATTTAAAGGAGCTAAAACTTTAGAACTTAAACTGTATTATCACGACTGAAGTCAATTCTGAGGACTCAAAGGGAGGAAAATCATTCAGACACGCTGGTAGACTTTGATTTAGTCGAGCGTGACTCAGAGTCTAAACCCAAAAAGACTTCACCAGGACAATGAGAGAATCATTTACTTCAGTGTATGTGTAGGTCCTGTCTGTCGGGAACGAAGGTGGAACCAGTATGTTGATGTTGGAGAGCAGAAAGCTGAGGAGGTCATTGGATCAGAAGACACGTTATGGGATGTTTCTAAAGACGCTGACAAAAGATCTTTTGTTTTTATTTTCGTTTTCGTCTTTTGAAGTGTAAACAATATAACCACACAGCAGAGGAAGTGTTGGTCAAGTGGAGTGTAATGCATTGTGGGAAATAAAAGACAAAGGAAGAGTTAAGACTTTTTTTAATACCAGCCGGCTGAGACGGAGAATATCAGGACTCAACTGGATCTCTACTTTTCAGCTAAAAGCTGTTTCATAATTTTCCAAAGCCTTTTTGGAAGTCGAGAAAGATTCGTTCCCTTTTCCAAATGTAGACGACAAGTGCGGCCTGATTTGATCTGAATATGGAGAACACAACCGTTGTTTCCTCTCGGCCCATACGTGACAAAAGATCTCTCCGATATTTCATGGCCAGTCAAGTTCGCACAGATTTTTGTGCACAGATATTGGTGTCCAACTCGAAGTGTTCCAACTTTTATGGCTAACAATGATTGCGTTAAGATACCTTATTGTTAGAGAGAGGAAGGCCTCTCAGAAGACCTCTTCTGAGGTCAAGCAATCTTGGTCACTGTTAAAACTCAAAATGAACTTCCATGTTGATAAGAACTACGTGAACGCACCCTTAGTTTCCTCCAGAGGGATGAAGTAGTGACGATGCCTCATGAATCCTCTGCAGACATCTCATTAAGAGAAGGTGATGTTCAGATATTTGTCCACTTCGTCCTTTGACGGATGCTCGGATACCTTTTGGTGATCAACCATCATCCGTAGGCTCTAAAAACTGATCGGCTCGGAAAATCGGTGACGAGTTGAAAGATCTACCTGCTGCTGTGGCGGTGGATGAAGTACGTTCTGAACCAAACCTTTCCCCTCTCTGCTGCAGCAGCAGCGTCTACGAACTGAGGGTTGAACCACAAATGAAAAATAATCCAAACGAGACGGGATTTTATCTATGCAACACGACCAAAGTTGGCTCAAAAAGCTGAAGCGGTGTTGTTGTGTAGGCGTCGGATGACTGTTGGTGGGGACGTGTGTTATTAATACTGCTGTATGTATGTACACCACTACTGTACCATGTAGTCTTTTTTTATTTTATAGAAAACTGGTGATTAGCTGCGACGCTGGGGGTTCTGGGGGATCGGTGTTGAGACAGGTGTGCGTGGGACAAAATAGGGTTTGAAATCTTTCAAATATAATTGTGTGCCTTGCTCTACTGTTACGACTTTTACCCTTTTTTTATGTTAATTAAAAGCACCGCTTTCCCAGTTAGGTGATAATACAAAATAAAAAACACGCAACAAAGATCAAAAATGAGAAACAAAATCGGTTTCAAGCAAAGTTGGAGTTGAACTTGTGTATATATGTAAAGGTGTGAAGCCTTGGTGTAAAATGCAGACGGCGGAATGCTTGGTGTTTGTGTTTATTTAACTCTGTATGTGAACTGTGATGTGGAATATGTTCATTATTACTATTGGCCATAAAGAGCTTGACTGCATGGTTCCTGCTAACTACAATGTAAAACCAACTGTTGACAAATAAACTTAATTTATTGGGAAAAAAACAAATTTCAGGTTGTTTTTTTTACTTATTATTGTCATATGGATTTTACTGTATTTTTGAGGTGTCAGTCCCAAGAAATTACATTTTATCATAAGCCATGTTTATGTTTTTGAATTTTTGAAATGTCGCGAAGGGATGTCTGACAGCTCGATTAAGCAGCTGTGGACAGGAGCAGCAGAAAAATGTATTTCAGACACCTAAAAAAAACAATGCTGGCTATATTTAGAATGTTTATCAGGTCTTTACTTTCAGCCCTTTCTTGACGGGGAACTGAAGCCGTTATCTTTGCTCTTTTCAAAGCCACCAGACTCCATTGACAAAAACAAGTACTTTACAAAACAGAGAAGGTGGCTGGTCTACCGCTGCCTCCGTCCTCCATCATTGTGTGACTTTCTACTCATGTCTGCTTCCCCAAACTGGGCGTGTGACCACCATCTGTATGTTAGACTATGGTTGACACAGTAGCTTAACTGCTGGATTTGTTTAACCTTCAGGTTGACCTCTCATCTGGATTTTGTGATGTCGTTGCACGGAAAAAAGGTGAAGCAAGTAAAAAAAGACGGATAGTAAAGCTCTGGGTAATCGTGCACTAAAATGATAAACTTCTCCTCCATATTTTTACCGTATAATGATAATTAATTTAAAAAAAGAAAAGATATCTGCCAGCTGTGAATGGTTGTTCCTCATCACGTGACCAGCGTGCACACTTCCAACAGTTGAACTATCTTTATCTCGGGATTTTTTAACGTGCCTTCAGCGAGTTCTATTTGACAACAATGGATTCAAGGACGCAAAATTAAAAACACGGCACGAGTTAGAAAAACACTAGTGCTAGTTATTGCAACATTTGGACAAAAATTCCTCAAGAGTGTGCAAAAGTGAAAGAGTGCATTCGGAGGTTTTCTTAAGCGACAGCGATCCAATCATCAGAAATGCATCATTAATACGTTTCTGATCTTCCCGAGATTCATTTTTTGCCCTTAATCACACCTTTGTTTTCCTCAGTCTGCAAAGTTGTAACTGAGGCGATGGAGCACAATTGAAAGCTGAAGAAAGTGATTGCATCGGACGATAAACACACACTTGTATTACACGGACGTATTACAGGACGTTAGCTAATGTTTACTTCATCAGGAGGAGGTCAGTTTGTGAAACGGGGAAACGCTGCTGGTGGCACAGAGGAGATGGATGATGATGAGGAGGAGGAGGATGGGCGAAGGAAAAGCCTTGATGTGGTGTTCACCTCTGCTGAATGCATCTCTCTCCCTCTCTCGCGCACTGCAAATCAATTTGTCGCTGATTGCTGAGACTGTCCTTGATGACTTCCTTTAGAGCTGAACTCGGTCCGAATGAAAAGTCGTGTTCGTGGCCCTGCAGCTTGTGAGGAAATATTGTTACTGGGCTTCAAATGATTGTTGTTGAAGGAAAACTTCACCCACAAAATGATTATTATTATATATATACCCGCCCCCCCACCCCACCCCCACTCCACATGTTCGCTTGAATTCTTGAAGAGAAGTTTCTTTCTCTCCGCGAGCCTCCGCAGCCAACGAAGAATTAAATAAAACAGAGAAAATCCTTGATGATTGAAGTAAATGGTAATTCCCAAACATGCATCTTTGCTAAAACTTTACTTTTTTTTCTATGTTATCCATTTAATCATGAACAAATAAATAAATTATTTATAAATAATAATTTTTCGTGTGTTTTTCCGACAAAAGTCAGTAACACGGGTCAATTTCCGCTCGTTAACATGAATACAGTCTTTTCAAAATAAACTTTAAGGATTGAAGGAGAGGCTACTTTATTATGCAACAACAGGGTTACTCAACAAAATGCAGTTTCAGCCCCCGACACGAGTAAAACATGACAAACAACAAAACAGGAGAACATTCCTGTGCATTTGGGCAATATGGCCGACATCTTCACGAGACATTCTTTCGTCTTTAGGCAACAAAACTACTTCGTTAGGTTTCGGAAAAAAGGTCGTCGTTTGGGTTAAAAAAACGATGAAAGTGACGTGAACGTTGGCTTCTTGTTTGACACGGGGAACGTTTCTTATACCTCCTCGTTCATGGTGACGTGGACTACATACAACATCATTTTGTGGGATATCTGTGAATTGCTCCTCATCACACACAAAGCCCTTCATAACCCTGAACCCCTTCATACCTTTAGACCTCTTACATCAACACGCTCCCACCCGCAACCTCAGATCCGCCGACGCCAACCTCCTTACCCCCCTACTCTGTCCAAGCATCGGACCTGGGGGGACAGGGTCTTCTCCATCGATGCCCCCTCCCTCTGGAACTCCCTCCCCCCCCCATCACCTCAGACATTCTCCGTCACTGTGATGCTACAAAGTATGTTTTTTTATAATGTCATTTATCTGCTTTGTTCATATTTTAATTGCTTTAATTGATAATTATTACCATGTAAAGAGCCTCTATACAAATAAAATGCATTATTATTATTATAATTGATATAATTAAATGTAAAATAATATAATAATATAATAATATAATAATATAATAATATAATAATATAATAATATAATAATATAATAATATAATAATATAATAATATAATAATATAATAATATAAAAATATAATAATATAATAATATAATAATATAATATAAATAATAATAATAACCATAATAATAAGATTAATAATAATAATAGGAATATAATACCTGAATGTATTTAGCGCTGTGGACATCTAACATTGATGCCTGGCTCCACAGTCCTCTGTCAGGATTAGTTGTGAATGCCCAGCGTGTGTGTGTGTGTGTGTGTGTGTGTGTCGTAACGCCACGCTGTGACACTTCCTTCTGTCTCTCACAGAGTGTCAGAGGATTAAAAAAGCCAAACACACTCCACATTAAAGCAAATTGCTGTGTGCGAGTGTTGATGGTTTCTCATTGTGGCGTCCCTCTCGGTTGGAGCGTGATGTTGATTGTGGCTGAAGGGGCCTTCAGATGACTGATAAGCGTTGATGAATGAAAATGGAAATGCTTTTCAGCGTATTCTGCCTTCAAAGGGAAATCAAATAGGAGAAAAGGAGAGGGGGGGGGGCAGAGGAGGAAGAATATTTGCAATTAACAAGATATGTTCTTTTTTATTTTTTTGTGGTCAGAAAAATGGAAATGGCTTTTAAGGTCGTAAAGGTCGAGCGCATCGGAGCATGGTGGCTCTGCAATTACTCTTTAGGCAGCGGCCTGATTGGGGGGAGGGCGGGGGGCGTGGGGGGGGGGGGGGGGGGGTCCGGCCGCGCACCGACGGTCAAATTAACGAGACGGCCGGCTCCCTGTTGAAAAGATCACATGTGATTACCGTACATCAAGCAGACAGAGCGCTCAAATTATCTCCTCTCTCACTGGGGAGTCAGAAAGAAGAAGAGGATAAAACGCAGACGCACTGATTAGTTAAAGGATTTAAATGTCAAAACTTTCACTGTCCACAGCTTGAATGGATCTGCTTCTCTCTGCTCAGCGGACGGAGGGGGGGGGGGGGGGGGGGGGTCGTCCTTCAGTTTACACCAGATCCTACTAATGGCTGCCCTCGTGGCATCATTGAGGACACACTGGATATCATTGGACCCCCCCCTGTGACTCTACTGGTGGTGCTTTTTTGCTTTCTGAATATCGTGAATTGTTTTCAGCTTCAGCTCCGCACTCTCGTCTCAAACTACAGCTACTGTATTTACCTGAATTCATGATTATTGTTATTATACTCTCCATCCATGCACATTTAAAACAATGTGTCTTCATACAACGGTTCTTATGATATCTTCCGGAAAAAGTCCAGCAACACGTGTCAATTTCTGCTCGTTTCATGAATACAGTCTGCACAGGAAACAACAAAAGGTTGTGATTTGGGTTAAAATAACTCTGGAAGTTACGTCAGAAATAAATCAACGTTGACTTACCGTTTGTTTGTTTGAGCCGTCCACCTCCACGTCTTCATACTTCCTGGTTAATGATGACATTAATAATTACATACGATTGACTTTCGTGGGAAATCTGAGGATGAAAATAATGCAATAATTTTTCGTAGGTTTAGCTACGAAACGCTCTCTGAGAAGTACGTGGACAAAATTCACAAAGTTTGTGGACATTTGTTTGAAAGACGTGTTGAGGAAGAACTCTGAACGTCTTCGTCTATAAAAAATAATATGAATCCTTATTTATGTGGCAATGTTTTTAAGCGAGAAATAAAACCCAGCTGGACAACGTGGTGCAAAATGCCCGTCACTGTTTAATGGTGCCGACAGCCTCTCAGACAGAATGCAGGTCATAATTACATATTTATGTATTTCACCTCTTTCATGCATGGAGGTTTTATCGTTTGAAGAAGGGTCATTTTATGATTTCATCTCTTGTTTAATGTCGTCAGTCTGCTCATGTTGTTCTCGGGGTTCCTGTTTTTTTGGTTTTCTATCAACACCGACAGTTAGTGAAGTATTTAAACATTTTCATCAATTATTCCATAACTCGTCTTCTTTCAGACTCGTGGACAGAAAACATTTATTTTACTACTTTGTTTGTTTCCGTCTGTAGATTTCTACCAAAGGTTACCATTACATAATGCCTCATTTGCATATTTAAACATAACATTTCATAAAACTTGTAATACAATAAATAATCATCTTAATGTGAGTAATGAACTGGTGAAGTTTCATGGTGATATCTATTAGTACATTCTTTGACTCTATTCACCTGTAGAGTCTTCTAAATGTCTGTAATTGAACTAAATGAGTTTTTTCTCAGACTCTGATCCATAAATCTCCACTTCAGTAGCTCTTACATACACCAAACTTCACACTTTCCTTCCTCTCTATATTCTGAAGGTTAACACAGAGGGGTTTGTTCACACATCACTCAGAGACTCATTTATACATTTTATTAATAAAAAACATGGAGGAAATGGATTTTCGTTGTGTCTATTGACAGTATTTTGTGATTTATGCAGTGATACAAAGAGATATCCATAATTCCCTCAGTCCCTGAGTCTTGAGTAGATATTTCTTACAGGGTCAGAGGTTGATCTCTCTTTAGTTTTCAGATGTTCATCAGCTTTTTATTCTTCTCGTAGTCAGACCGGTGAGAGATGTGACACCACGGGATGCAATCACCGCTCACCGAAACACTCCTGAAAGTTACATTTAAAGGTATTTGTGTTATTAGAAAGCTGCAGGGTGGAGACGTGTTTTGCATCGCCGTCGAATGAAAATGGGACGTGTGCGTTCAAACACACACACACACACACACACACACACACACACACACACACACACACACACACACACACACACACACACACTATGAGAGTAAAGCACCTCCTCGAGTCTATCTCCGCGCTGTAATGATCTCCTTGTAGTGCTGCGGAAAGCCTTCCTGCAATCCCTCCTTCATTTTCCTCTCCTCTTCTCCCTGATGAGCAGAACCATCCCTTCATCATCAGCCGCACCATAATGTACTTTAGTCTGGGGACGGGAGGAGAAAATGGAAGTAGAGATTGAAAACAGATTCGCGCATAAGCTGATCTCACATTAGGGGGGGGACGTATATATAATACAGCGAAGTCATCAAGGGGGTTCGTTCGCTACAATCAGGGTGATGCATCGACGCTTTTCGACGTGCTGCAAGATGAGCGGACGGAAAAGTTCCATCCTGCTGCAGGTGAGGAGGAGGTTCAGGGAGTAAACTCTCGTCGGGCTCAAACACCACACCTGGTCTGATCGTAAGCGGGCGGTTTTCATACGGCGTCCGTAGCTACACGTAAAACCTGCATTCTCTCTAGTGTCCACCAGGGGGCGACTCCTCTGGTTGTAGAGACGTCTATGAGAAAATGACTCTACTTCTCTCTTGATTTATTACCTCAGTAAACATTGTAAACATGAGTTTATGGTCTCAATCTCTAGTTTCAAGTCTTCTTCAATACAGCATGATGTTCATTTAGTAAATGATGGTCCATTTAGAGTCAAACAGACCATAAAGCAGGGGATGCTTTAGGACACTTCCGCATCGGCTGAACCGGAGGTTTCCTTCTGTGTGAAACATGAAATCATGCTGAGTTCTTTCTCCTAAAACCACACAACAAAAACACACTGCGGCTGACTCCGCCTCCTCCTGATCGAGGCTCAATCATTGTCACCTGTAGAGTGAAACAAGAGGAAAAGAGAGAAAGGAAAGTGAGCGAGTAACCAAAGGCTTCCTCGTTTGTTTCTGGAAAACAGATTTTTTTTTTTGCTTCTACATTTTAGTTAATTAAATAGAGTGCATTATGTGTCCTCAAACCACTCTCTTTAAACTGGTATTTTGTCTTTCTGCTCAGATGTCAGATGCTTCTTAAAAGAAGCTTCTTTTTCTCTGTTTTTCATGCCTCACCCGTTGACTCGGTCCACAGTGTGTTTTTGTGAAGGTCAGTCCTCTGGAGCTCAGACTGAAGGTCTCTCTCTGTGTGTCGAGACAGACCGAGCTTCAAGGCCTGTTGTCCGACAGTTTGATTTGATTTCCAGCCTGAATGGATTTACTGGATTTTATGTGGAAACGGCAACAGAATGGCCCCATGAGAGCAGGTATGAGTCACGTGACACTGTGTGAGATCTTTTAAATGAAAAGTGTTTGAGAGAGTTGGATCTTCAGCCTGTAATGACTGTCCATCGATATACCACAAAATCAAATCATTTGTAATCCACATAAACATGAACCAGGAAGTATAAAAGCCGGACTTTCACCCAGGAGACCGCTGTTCATGTTCAGGTGAAAACGAAAAAGTGAACATTTTGCTTTTGTCATGTAACTTAGGGCACTTCTGTAGTTATTTTAACAAACACTGCGATCTTTTTCTAAACCTTTTTGACAATTTTAGTCAGCACTAATTCAAGAGAAAGGAAGGCTTAAACTCCACTAAAGTGTGAAGTTGAAGACAAATAGAAACTAATGAACTGCCAACAAGACAAAACAAAAACGGAGCGTGATGTATGAAACTAAAGGTAGGTGTCATCTTTTATCTGATTATTTTCCTGACGGATGAGCTCTAAAGAACAAACAAACAAATATTAAGTGTACGAATGAAAGTGTGTTCAGAAAAAAAGGCTCTAAAACAGCTGCTTCATGTAGTTTTTCTATCAAACAAACTGGAGGAAATGAATGAGTTTGGGACTATTTTCGGCTGCGGATGAATCC
>JAVDOI010000003.1:20399872-20402372 GCA_032191485.1 Leptoclinus maculatus | reverse complement strand
TTCGGGAGTCTGATCACACACGGAGCTGCAGTGAGCGGAGAGAGGAGAGCTGAGCGGCTGTTCTGAGATCAGAGGACAGAACTCTCTCTCTCTCTCTCTCTCTCTCTCTCACACGCACACACACACACACACACACACACCTGATGAAGACAACCCGCTCCTATAAAAACACACCTGTCTCATTCCCTCAGTGAGCTTCAAGAAATCTCTCTCACTCTCGTGAGCGTAAAATTGACTCCCTGGTTGTCTGCTTCACGCGCAGCCAAACCTTTCCTGTTGTTTTTGGGCAACATCCTGAGACCTCGATGTGAAGCTGAGCGGACTTTGGTTTCAGGTCTGAAGGTTCGTTGAGTTTTAAACAGTCGTTCTCCTGTTTTTCATTTCGCTTCAGCGCACTTAAAGTTTTTGCGTTTTTATTTCAAACCTTTTGGGACCGTTTGAAGACTTTTATGAGGTGAAACGCTGCGCACGCCCCTCCGAAAAATATACAAGGAATAAAAATGGACCTTCTCTAACAAAATTGGTTCTTTATTGTCAGCGGTGTCTTAGAATAAAAGTCCAGTTTATAGCTACTGTGTTATTCTGCACGATAAAGACAAACAGTCTCTCTCTCTCTCTCTCTCTCCCTCTCCCTCTCTCTCTCTCTCTCTCTCTCTCTCGAGCGCAGAGGACAGCGTACACGCGCGTACACACACGCAGGCGCACGCCGACATACCGACACACACGCAGGCGCCGCCGCTGCTGTATCACTGTATCTCACACACACCAATGTCATTGCCGAGCTCGTGCTGCTGAGAGCCGCGCGCTCGCTCGCTCTCTGACTGACTGACCGACTGATTGACTGACTGCTCTCTTTCAGGTCCGCTGTTCCCGCAGAGAGAGACACACACACACCGACCCCACAGACGCGCCAAGAAGGTTTACAGCCGGGGACCGGATGCCTTACTCGGATGGAGAGCCGGCGGCGGTGCCCGCGTGAGAGGGGAGAGTCCGGAGCTCCTGCGCCGGGAGACCACGACACAGACACGGCTGTCCGTCCTTCTCTCATCGGGGAAATGATCTCCTCTTAGTTCCGCCGATCCATTGATCACAATTGACTGTTGAGTGGGAGGAAGAAGAAGAGGGGAGTCCGCGCGCACCGGAGACACCGGGACCATGATCCGGAGCTGCACGGGGGGGTTTCACTGAAGGATAGAGCCAAAAAAGAAGAACAGAAGGAAGAAATAGTAATAAAGGAAAAAGCTTTCTGATCCTTTCTGCAATCATCACTCACTAATCCCGTTAACCTATCGATCCGTTGATTGGTGACTGGTTTGTTTTGCGTACCGGAGACACCGGGACCATGATCCGGATCTGCCTGAGAGTTACATCCGAAGGTTAGAGAAGAGAAGGAGGATAAAACCAGCACAGAGAAGATTGTTGTTTGTCTCCTGGTGTTGGATCAATATTGGTCCCAGTGATCCCAGTAAGCGGTGACTGGTCCGTGGTGGGAGTGTGTGGGGGGGAGGAGGGTGTTGTAAAACTAGACGCGGGAGCGCATCCGAGAAAACCGGGGGACCATGATCAGGATCTTCCCGGATTTCAGCGTCCAGGTGACGGCTTCGGGACCCGGAGGACCCGGAGGCGGCGGCGGAGGAGGCGGGATGTTGACGGGACCCCCGATGGGTCGGGGTCCCGGAGCCACGAACGGGTCCCCGCAGAGCGTGCAGGGAATCAGCGCGTACCAGCAAAGGTATGTCTGGAGCTACACCGACCTGTAGCGTTTTGAGTTTAATGTCAAATTATACTGAAAAATTCCTGAAGTGAGTTTGTATCAAACATCTTAATGTTCAGATACAGTTGGGCTTCTTTAACTCAGTGGACACTCTTTGGTTTTTGTTTTTAAGATCTTTTTTTTTTTAGATATCATGAAGTGACATCATCAGTCGGTATTTAAAGTCAAAGTTGTAGAAATCATCCATGAGGCTCAGACTGCAGTGCATCGTTCTGCACCATGTGTGGAACCTGGAGAGGGGTTTGGTTCCACAAATGTGGGCTTTTCTTCACTTATTTGCTTTTTTAAGAAAAACACAAAAACAAGAAAAATAAAATCTGGTGACTTTGATGAGACCAAAAGACCATCAATTTCAAAAATCCACAGTTTGGTTTTCAGAGTGAGTGTTTGTGTAAAAAGACGGAGGAGAATCGTGGGATTCAGTGGAAATAAGATTTCAGGTAATTCAGTGGAAAACAAACAGTGACAAGGTTGTGTTTATTTAGTGGAAACACTGGAGGTGATTAGTCTGAAATGGAGGATTTGAGTTATTTCAGAGAAACGCGGCGAGTGGCTCCTTCAGTTATTCTCTTATTTCTGCTCCAATCTGAATCTAAATGATCGGCTCCCCATCCGGCCGCTCGGTAGGTTTGTCTTTTCTAATCATCTGGAGCCGTGGGGGGGGCCCCGAACACACCACACACTCACACACACACTCTTGCCTTATTTATTTGTAAACTGTGGGTA
>JAVDOI010000003.1:20392372-20397372 GCA_032191485.1 Leptoclinus maculatus | reverse complement strand
TAAAACCCGGAGGAGAGAGAGAGAGAGAGGAAAGAGAGAGAGAACAGAACAGAAAGTAAGAAATCAAATAATTGTTGCAGGAAGATGGCGCCCACCAAGCCGAGCATCCAGCAGGACCCGACGCGGAGAGAACGGTAACGGGGCTTTTGGATTTTCCTCCTCCTCTTCCTCACTGCATGTTTACAGCTGCAGCACGAGCGGGTGTGAGCGGACCGGCAGCCCGGCGGGTTACCGGCTGTTTCCGCGTCGCTTTGCGTTTAATTCTGAGCCTGAAGGTGTCAGGAGGAACGCAGGTACCCTTTCCAGAGGAGAGTCGAGGCGTGTGTGCGCGCACACGCCCGTGTGTGTGTGCGTGCGTGCGTGTGTGGCTGGGTAACAGGTCGGTTGGCTGACACTGAGGACTGTCTTTGCTTTTTCACCTCGTGCTGTCTCGCCTCCCTCCTGCCCGTGCATGCGTGTTAAGTATGTGTGCTTTGACGTGCCCGTGCGCGCGTGCAGGATTTGGGAGTCATGCAGTGTGTTGACGCTGCAAGCAAGCAAGCAAGCAAGGTGTGTGTGTGTGTGTGTGTTTGAGAGAGAGCGTCGAGGAAAACATGTGCATCCATTGATGACAAACGTGTGTGTGTGTGTGTGTGTGTGTGTGTGTGATGAATTAACAGGACGTTTTAATGTGAAGGGATGCTCATGGTTCTCCCTGCTCAGGTCAGGACGTGACCTTAAAGCCGGTTCCCTGACTCGCTGTCCAGGTGGAAATAAGAACTCTTTTCATGATCAGCTGATTCACGTCTCTGAGGTTCTACTGGTTCTACTGGTCTCAGCTCTCTGGAGGGGAACGTCTCGGGTTTTGTCCTCTTCAGTCTCAGTGGAAACATTTCAAACTCACTTTGGTTTTTATACACCTGCTGTTCTTAGTGTCACAGTGCACATCATTAATAATAGTTTCACCTGTTGATTGAGAGACAGTCACATAACTTTGATTCTATTCTTTCTACTTCTTTTATTCTAACCATGAGGCGTTATTGAACGCTGCTCTCCTGTGAGGAGATACATCCCTCTCTTCTCCTCTCTGTGACATCATATTGTTCACCTGTTGATGTGGGGATGAAGCTCAGGTGTAATTCTATTCTCTTCTTCAATGCTTTATTCTATTCTGTTCTACTGCGGCAGACTGGACGGGAGAACAGCTTCTGGTTACCTGTTGATTGTAGAAACAAACCAGAACTTTGATTCTATTCTGCGTTGTAGTCACTTTGTAATCGTCTTGGTGGAAAAAAGACTTGGTTCAAGTCGCATCTATTTTATTCTATTTGGCATTCTACGCAAACTCGTCGACATATAGTGGAATCATTTGTGAACATTTCTGCACCGGTTTGACTGAGTTATGACACCTCAACTGTCTTCATTGTGTTCTGTTCGGTCTTTTAAAACGTGAAGCCGTTTTTGGCTCGAGCCGGCGATGTTGTTCACGAGGACGGAGGGCGATGACCTCCCCTCTGTGAAACCTCTCACATCTGCAGAGATAATTTAGTTTCAGCTCGCTGAGGTCGTCTCCCGGCTCGCTTTCACTCGGGACGTCCTCCTGATTCTCAACTCGACACCTGCTCCGACAGGAACGTAAAACATCTGTATGGACGTGAACTTTTGGTAAATATTGTGGAAATGCAACGCTTGTTTTAAAAAAAAAAATATGCTGCCTCAGTGTTTCTGCCGTCCTGTAATTATTTGGCAGGACTCAGGTGTGTGTGTGTGTGTGTGTGTGTGTGTGTGTGTGTGTTTGAGCCTGTAAATAGTGAAACCAGTCCATCAGACAGCAGCTGTGACCTTTCACACTGCAGCTCAGTTTTCTTACTCAAATCTGATGAAAACAAACTGTACTAAGGTTTAATCTCCCTTCTACATTTCAACCTCAACACACGACCGAAGAGGACGCCTCTTCTTCTTCATACGTTTTTATTTCTTACGAAAAAGTTGATCCTCGTTTTGATTGTGTTTTTACTACAAACGTCCAGCAACGTGTCGATTTCTGCTGGTATCTGAACCCTCACGTTTCAGCTTTTTTTGTTTTTCTTTGACAGTTTGTTCGAGCTTCGCCCGTCAGTCTGAGCATGAAGACTGGAAGATAGACTCCTCGGTTCAGCTCAAGTTTAACTTTACAACAAAGCACGAGATACAAACGCGTGTGTGTGTGTGCGTGATCAGCAGCGAGGTGAACGACGTGAGAGTGTAGAGTTGTTACCGTCTGACTGAGGCTTCAGGTGAGAGCCGAGCAGCAGATTAACAGCCGGCTGTTTTGCATACGTGTGCTGTTAAAGAGCGGAGAGCAGGGCGGAGGGTCAGAGGTCAAATGTATAGAGCTGAAATTACACTTCACGGCTGTCCGGCCTTCACTTCCACTGATTCTCCTACAAAGAGGTTTTTTATCCTTTAATTTGTCCTGAGCCGAGGCGGCAGGAAGCTCCGACCTGACGGGAGGAAGATGAATTCATGAAACGTATTATCTGATATTACCTCGGCCTCTCTGCTCACCTGCTGGAGGTGAACGTTTGTCAGCGACAGTCTGCTGCTTTCACAGCTTCTGTCTCTCTGAGCGACTCCTGAAGGAGGCTCCTGCTGGATTTATGCCCAAACTGATTTTAGAGGATCGCTTTTTTTTAAGAGGGGGGGGGTTCTTTCCACAACGGGTCGCACATTTTTGTAGTTTGAAACCCTGATAAACGCCATGATGAGGCGGTGAGATGTCACTCACCTGTTTGTATTTCTGAGGCTTTAACAGAACATGCTCTGGTTTTTGTGACATTTGTCACGAACGATTGAATGTGAGCACTGTGCTGCTGCCCCGAAACACCGAACCGTCTGCTTTGCATTGTGGGAATTCAGATCCTTTATCAGTTTATCATCAAACTACCTGCTTGTGTCCAGTTTCGCGGGGCAGAAAGCAGATTATCTGAGCTGCACATCAGGAGATAAATACAGCCACGCTGGTCGGTTTTGAATGTTTCATTTCATATCGTTACAAAGCATGAACAGAGTTTTATAAAATAATAAAACATGTCCATCCTGGAGTCCAAGGTGACGTCTTCAAATAGTCCAAAACTCATCATATGAAACATCTTCACATTGAAGAAGATGCGACCGGTAAATATTCCACAAATATACTTCATTTTCTGCGGATCATTTCTCAAAGTAAATCCATTCTACATCTTAAAGGCAACCAGTGGTTTCTGTAAATATCTGTAAGATATGGAGCTTGATGAGTTCAATCCATCTCTGTAAATTACTTTTATCTCTCTTTTGTCAACGTTACTAGTGTTGTGAAATGTCTCCTTGTTCAATCTACGTGTGCTTAACGTTAAATAGAAACAAAACAAAAGAGAAACCCAACAAAGCTACTTGGTCAGATTCAGTAAAACATCCCACAGTTTATGTTTGTTACGTTTAAGTTAACGACGTATATTTAAATAATTGACTTTTGGTTTCACGCAGGACATGAACAGTGGTCTCCTGGGTGAAAGTCCTGTATTTGTTTGACCCGTCCTCCCTACGTGGACTTCAGTGGACTGTGGTTAGAAAGGGTTCGGGTTTTCTGTAATCTGAGACGGTGACCTCGTCAGTTCTGGAAATATCAGAATAGTTTAAGGAAACTAATATTTCCTGTTGGTAAAAACTGAGCCCAGGTCAGAAGGTTTAGGTCTAAACAGTGTTGGAACAGAACACCGGGTTCTGAACCGAGAAGCTGTGTTGTGTTTCACTGACAAATCCATTTTTCAGCAGCAGCCTGTGAAAATCTCAGGTGTGTCCTTGAATGCACCATCAAGAAGAGACACTCGTTGTAACTGCAACACGTGCCGATGCCCCGGCGTTAAAAAAAGAGAAGGTGATTAAATCTTTTATTGTGATGAATCGTCTCTCTGCAGCAGGTTCTCTTGTCTCTGCAAGCTGCTTTTTGGTAGAAAAGAACAGAAAGAAAGCGACGGCTGCCTGGAAGGAAGGAGATCAATCTAAAAACTGATGGTTTGTTTGGGCAATAAAGTGCACAAATTTGTAGGTAATCCATCTATTAATTTCTCTCCTCATCCATTCGTCTTCTCCTCCCTCCAACGCACCATTCTGCCACCATTTACTCCCTACATCCATCCATCCATCCCTCCATTCATCTCTCCATCTGCTCCCCTCCCCCTCCATCCAGCACTGTGTGTGTGTGTGTGTGTGTGTGTGTTTTCTGCTAAAGGCTGTCAGGCAGCAGCAGCGTTTTGGCTGAGCTGCTGTTTGTGGATCTATTTTCTGGGGGCATTTCAGCGGCGATAGGCATCTGGAGGAGACCAAATTAATTTCCAGGTAGAGAGAGAGGGAGAGAGAGAGAGAGAGAGAGAGGGAGGGAGGGAGAGGAGGTGGGGGTAGAAGGAAGAGGATGAGGAGGACAGACTTCATAGCTCACTGCACAAGTGCTCCCACTATCAGTACAGTACAGCGGTTCTGGAGAGGAAGATGATGGAGAGCGGAGGAGAGCCGGACTGAGCGATAGAAGGAGAGGAGACTAAGAGGTGGACATTAAAACCAGAAAGAAGGAGATATTATGTGATAGTGAGGAGTGATATAAAGGGAATTAAAAAAGGAAAGATTTGTTTACGACATGTTTACGTTCAGGTGACAGCGCCCTCTAGTGGCCGACGTTAAAGAGCGACTAAACCCACGAAGGGACGAGGTCGAGGTGTCGATGTGATGTTTTTAAAACCACCGTCGTCCCCTGAACTTCACCACATGGTTACTATTGTAACCGTGGTGCTGAGATGAAATATAATATAAGTTTGTCTGAAGTTAACGTAATGAATCATGTTATGATTCGACACAACTTGTCCTCATACAATGGTTTCCTTAGGTTTGTGTGTTTTCCTACTGAAGTCCAGCAACACGTGTCAGTTTCTGCTTGTTACATGAATACAGTCTTTTCAAAATAAAGTTCAGTCTTTACTTAGTACGATAAATCGATGACAAATAGTTGC